>SKCR01051178.1:0-89945 GCA_019454045.1 Zanthoxylum bungeanum | reverse complement strand
AGGGAGGCAACCCATGTAATTTGTTTTAATGTTTATTCTTATATTTTGTGTATACATGTTGTAGAGTTTTTAATTTTGTGTGTTATTTTTATAGGGAAAGACACAAACGGAGCATTTTAAGACAGAAGGAATGGTGTTTGGCAATCACAAAGATGAGATTTAATTCATTGGAGATGGCTGAGTAAGGAATGGATTCTTGAGACGCATCCTCATGGATTTATATACCAAGCGAGTGACGTATTGCGTACACAATTCCATTGCCTTAATTATTGCTTTAATTTGCTTTTATTTTGTTATTTTCTTTTATTTTCGCCGATAAGATCTATACTTTTTGACTTTCACGATTTATTTTAACGTTCATCTAATAATTGTCATTTGGCAGGTACTAGTGCTATTTTTACTCACCCTTTTAAGGTTCTATAAATTCAGCTCTACATTTCTCTCTTCGACACATCCAGATATACATCTAAACAAGAGAGAGAAAATGGAAGCAACTTCACAGCAGATATTCAAGTAAATTTGTGTTTTCTGTGGATCCAATTCTGGTAATAAACCAGAATTCATTGAGGCTGCAAAGGAATTGGGGCGAGCGGTCATGTTTTGTAAATCATTCCAAAAACTTTGGCGGACGAACACTTAATCGGACAAACAAATGGAGATGAACGCATCGTATCAGGTATGTCTGAACAACTCATTGAAATGTCAATACTGCTGATGCGTTCATTGCTTTACCAGGGGGCTTGGAACCATTGAAGAAATATTCATAGTAGCATCATGGGCGTATTTGAACATTCATCGGAAGCCCATTGGATTACTTAACATTGAGCATTTCTTCGATTTTCTATTTGTATTTCTTGCGGAAGCCAAAAGACACGAATTTGTCATCAAATCAGTACAAGATATTTTCCTGACTGCGACAAAGGCCGAAGAATTAATTGACCAAATCCTAGCCTTTGAACCAAAAATCGACCTCATTCTTTCCAAGTTGAACTGGTCAAATAACGATCGTGGTAAGAAGCGTAAATTGGACATAGATCTTAATCGGTAATGTTTCGTAGATTTTCAAGTAACCATGTATGATCTTCTAAACTCTTCTTCTACTGTTTAAGACATTGGGGACAATGTCTCTTTTAGGTTTGGGGGAGGGAATAGTTGATTAGTATCTTGTTTATTTTGTCTTATTTTTATTAGATTTTTAGACCTAAAATTTTTGAAAAAATACAAAAAAATTGAAAAATTTTCAAAAATTACAAAAATATTTTGCATTTTTGTGTTTTTATTTTGACTAAAAAGGTGAAATTGGTGAGAGATAGCTGTGTAAGGAGTTCCCACTCTTGATACGTATTTCAACCCATTTTCGAAACAAGTTAATTTTTGTTTATTTCTTTTTAAATTATTTAATTTGTAAATTCTCCATAAAACTGACTAAAATGAATCTTCATATGCTCAGTTGGCAGGTATTATCAATATGCATAGTAACATACGGACATGAGTTGTAATTGAAAAGTCTGTAATATTTAGTGCTCTAGTTTAAATGGAGGAAGCATCTATAAATGGCAATGGAGGAAAAAAAAAGAAAAGAAAAAAGTGTAAAAAAAAATGTTTGAGATCCGAATTATTAAGTCCGTAGGGGTGTTTTAAAACCCAGTGCCCTAAAACCAACTGGTTTGGGAGTCACTGGCCCAAAGCTCGCTACATGAATCAAAGATGTTGCAAAAATATATATATCTGAAGTCTGAGTAATTAAGTCCGCAAGGGTGTCTCAACACCTGGTGCCCTAAAGCCAACTGGATTGGGAGCTACCGGCCCAAAGCTCGCTACATAGACGGAAGATATTGTATATAAATAAAAAATAAAATTAAAAAAAAATCAAAAAAATAAAATTATTCCATTGCTACAAAAAAGTGTGAATTCTGATAAAACTTTAGGACAAAAATATTACTCTCTTTTCAACTACACTTATGACTGTTGTGGGAAAAATGAGTTGGTTAATATTTTGTTGGCTGTGTATATGGAGAATGGTAAAAATAATCGGAGAATTTACTTATTCGGTAGTTTAAAAAGAAAGAAAACAACTAGTAACTTGGAATAGAAGTTTCACATGATTAGTCACTAACTTCTTTGTTCTCTTTTCTCTTGTCTTTTTGCTTTTATGTGCATTAGTTTTACTACCTTTTTACTTTTATCAGATGTTTGTGGGTATCGTTACTGTAAGCCCTCACGAGACTACAACTCGTCCACTAGGGACACCTAGGGGTTTAAAGGCTTGTTGCATACGCTAAATGCAACCGTGATCCCTACGAAAGTGGCTTAGCTTAATTTTATTTTAAAGAGGTTTATGTTATTTTATTTTGTTGTTTTGCTCGAGGACTAGCAAAATGTTAGGTTTGGGGGTGTGATGAGTGCTAATTATATCACTATTTCCCACTCATTTAACCTAATATTTTGTATAGTTTCTCGAGTTTTATGAACGTTTTGATGTGTTTTTATTTATTTTACAGATAAAAATAATATTGGCACTTAATGGAATCAAATCGGGGTTAAAATGATGAAATTCAAAGGAAAAATGTCAAAAACGAAAATTTACTATAAGCGTCACGAAGTGTAGTCCGAAATTCCAATTTTGCGCAAGTTTCGTATTTTAGCCATAACGTTTTCATCCGATATCCGATTGAGCTAATTCAAGTGCCAGATTAAAGAAGACACAAAGATCTACAACTTTAAAAGTCAAAATATTTTTGAATTCTGAAGTTTCCATGGCCGAAATTGATGAACAATCCAGTATATTTTGTGTAACTACTATAGTCATTTTCAAAATATAAAATAAAATAAATAAAATATAAAAATAAAAATTGTCAAATTTCCACCAAACATGCTTCCTTGTTTAGTGTCATGTTTGATGCCATGTTTTTTTCCATGTTTGGTGCCATGTTTGATGCCATGTCTTGTGGCATGTTTGGTGGAGCAATTGGTGGAGCAATCGGTGGAGAAATTGGTGGAAGTCTTTAGATTTTCCTATAAATACCAAGCCATTTCATTTGTAATTCTCATGCTTTCCTTAAGTTTTTGTAAGGAATTTAAGGATCGTATCTTGTGTGTTTAAATTTTGTAATTTAAATTATGTACTTCTATTTTCAGTAATAGTAGCAGTTCTCTTATTCTTCCCATTTCTTTTTATGTTTAGTAGTTAGATTTCCGTTGGGGGAAGGGTGAAGCTTTTAATATTTTAATTTAGATTAATCTCCCTTAATTATAATATAAAATTTATAATTCATTAAAAGGAACTACCGCCTTAATGGCTGATTTTATTTATTTGGCATAATTAGATACCGCCTATATGGCTGGTCTTGAGGTGATAGATAATTACCGCCTATATGGCTGGTTTATGTTCAAATACTATTACCGCCTTTATGGCTGGTTGGACTTAATTTAAATCTGACTTAATAAGGAATACCGCCTACATGGCTGGTTGGCTATCACCGTTAAATTCTATATTATAGTAAGGGAGATTTCTAAATTAGAAATAGTAAAAGTGGATCCCCAACCCGAGCATTTTATTTTTATTCTAGGGAAGTGATGAAACACAATATCCACACTTAATAATTGATTTTCTTTTTATGGGTAATTCTTTAGTTTGTTTATTGAGTCTTAAGCTTAATGCTTCTTGTTAACTGGCCATTAATAAGATTGATTTGATAAACTTAAAATGAACTAGACATAGGGATTTTAGGTTTAAGACCTTAGACTTAATAGCCCACGATCTTCCTTGAGGATAGATAACACTTTAATAGATTTCCTTACAGGATAAGAATATACCTGTTGGGCGGGGGTAGCCATAATTGGAACTTGACCTTAATGAATCCAGGTAATTTGGTTGACATAGACATATGTTTCAATTGGGTTATACTGGGTATTTGCGTCTGACCATCGGAAGAGGTTTTTGCATATCATCGTGTTTCAGGTTAGCAAACTAATTTATTACACATATAGAAGAGAATCAATTCATCTTTTTAATAATATTGTGTGGAGTCACAACCCTAGATCTTTGAGTCTTTTGTTATTTTCCTTAGTATTTTCTTTTGTTTATTTTAGTTATTTTAATTAAGGAAAACCACATTCAACCAACCAATCAAACAATCATTCTCTTCTCTCTATAATTAGATACCAATAAATAAATAAATTCAATAATTAATAACAACAGTAGGAATTAAGTCCTCGTGGGATCGATATTTTTATACTACTTGAACGATACGTGCACTTGCGTTATACGCGTGTGAATGCACCGGTCAGGGTCTAGAGACATGTTTTTTGTGATCTTTGAGATATTAAAAATGAGTTTCCAATTCATGGAGAATTTAGTCTGTAACCAGAAGGTCAGATTAGTTTTGATTCTAATTATGACATTAAATGGTCTGTGTCATATAAAGTCAGAAAAGATGCAGTGGGAGTGTCACCGTTGATTCTACTAAACTAGTGGAATCACCTGCAACTTATGAAGTATTGACTTATGAAGTTGCACAGTGACCTTATAGATTAGAAGTTTTCATATTAGTGTAGTGTTTGTGGTTGTCTCAAAGTATTTGGATTTGATCTCTAAATACATAGACAACTCAATAGCTATAGCACTATATTGATATAACGTCTAAGTCATATTGATGTGGAATTTGGATTCTGTAAAATATGAATGATGTTGGCTAAGGAAAACGGTTGGGTTTGTTGGACAGACTCGATTTATTAAAGCAGGCTTACTTGTTGTTGCCTACCTCTTGAGTGCTGGTGAGCTCTTGAGGGCCATGAGTATACGATACATATTAAGATGTGTATTGGATGCCATGGATTGGCACTAGAGAAAGTGGGAGAAGTTGTTAGGGTTAGTGCTCAGAGTGCTAATCCGGATTGTATTTATGTCTGATTCATGAATACGAACAATTCTACTTTCTATAATAATTGCTAATTTAATTGTAGCGCCCTTGTCTTTTATACACTTATTCGATCTTATTACGATTAGATATCTGATTACAATTAGATCAAAAATGAATCTAGTTCAGTGATACGTGTATATTAGACAAACACTCTAGGATTTACCATGTAGTGCGCAGTTACAACGTAGTTTATAATTGACATTGGGAAGCACACTATTAGTTGTATATCCTTAAATAAAGTTCCTGGTTAAGATTTACTAACACGAGTCGATTAGTAAAATCCGCTAAGACTAGTACATGGCGTATATCATAACTTGGTCCGATGGTTTATCATAGTGAACCATGAGTCTCGGGAGACTCATATAGACATGTAGGTGTTTATTTGATAAGACACAAAATGATTCACTGAAGGTTTCCTAATAGATGGTACACCAGCGTCAATGGGAACCTTCTCGAGTTGAGCAAGCATAGTTATCCTTCGACTTGAGATACCACAGTGGGATATATGAGTTATCCTCCACACATTGATGGCGGTCACGTCCATGATCTATTCATCATCAGACCTCTGCCTGTTCGTTGGGTGTAGACTGATGCTCATAATATCCAGTGCGTATCAAGATAATATCCGTCAGTCCTGTGTACAGGGTATAGGCATCCTCACTTGTTTACGATCTAGTAAATCCATGGTCGTGGTATAACGTCAAAAATCAGTTTCCATTGTTATTTAGAGATCGTAAGTTGAAATTCGACTGTATTATACCGAATAGATTTGATGTTTTCATCTATATCCCAGGTCTAATAACGATGGCCTATGACGGATGGATTGTACTTATGCTATGACCTCGACTTGCATAGTTTAGCGAGATTATTTATGGTCAACATAATCCATGAGTGGGTGGATTATAGACACGAAATTGGATTTCGTGACGGATAAACCTAAACTTAGAGAGTCCCACAATATGAAGTGTACTCGTTGAGCACTTGGGCAACTCGATATGAATAATACAAATTATTCATTATACTTCCCCGGATTAAATGAATTAATTCGGATCATTTAATCGGTTAAATGATAACACATGCATTGAGAGATTTTATCCGATAATAATTATTATGTATTTATATTTGATACATAATACGATTATATACAAATTAATTTTTTATCAAATGAGATTTTGACACATGTCATAAATATATTTATTTGGTATTTAATGTAAATAAAAATACATATATGGATGTTATTTAATTATTTATTATTTAATTATTAAATAATTAAATAATTGAAAATTATGTATCTTATCCTTTTGTCATAATTAGTTTGACAAATGGTGATATATAATTGGAACATATGGCATGAATTGATTATACTTTATATGTGTGCCATTTTGATTGGTAAATATAAAGCTTTTTATAATTTTAATTTGATTAAACTTTTAAAATCCCCAAATTGTCGAAGAAAATTATTTTCTTCTTCCTTTACAACTCTCCATTGCCGAAACTAAAGTGAGAAAAATGGGTTTGGAAAATGTTTGATAAATCCATGAAGATTTGAAGGAAAAATCAAAGAAAAAAGCTTAGGAAAACAAGGATTAATGGTAATTCTTCAACTCCTTAAGCTTAGAAATTTATTTCTTATTTCTTAATGATTTAGAAATATTCTAGTGTTCCTTCAAATATGAATTTTTGGGGCTTTTAATTGTGGTTGATCGAGATGGAAGATTATGCATGTGTGAAGTCGATATTAGAAGTAACTAGTGTAATTATTGTCCAATTTAATCAATTATTGATGAGTTTCTAAGGACCACTCTTATGGCACCTATAATTTTTATTGGGTTGTTCATGTATGGTGACTTAGAATTGGTGTTTGATTAATTAGATTAATCTTGAAAGAATTGGATTTAAGTATGAAAAATTGTTAAATTTATGTTCTGGATCAGATATGGATTTGAAATGCATGTGTTGGTGTATTTGATGTTAAAGTAATGTAATGGATGTGTTTTGGGAGTTGGAACAATTGCCGGAATGTGTTTCCGGGTTGAAATTAGCGAAAACGGCCAAAAACGGCGTTATTGGGTGACTCTTGAGCCAACTAAGTGATGGCTGCCCAAATAGTGAATCCATCCCTGTTCGGCCAGACAATGAACTGCTCTGACACTATTGAGGCAGACTTGGGCAGTCCCCATAAGTGTCGGGTGGTCGGTTCGGTCAAAAATGCGTTTTACGTCATTTTACGGAAAAATAGTTTTCGTAAAAGTTTTGCGAAGTTTCAACCTTATTTATGTCAATATTTGATATTGAATAAATATGTTTAGGTGAAATATGAATAAAATATTCATATTAGATATTGAATAATTTATTCGGTATTTAGGAAAAGTTTTAAAATACGATTTCGCCAGATCCGCGCCTGACCGGTGCAAACACACGCGTATAACGCAAGCGCACGTATCGTTCAAGTAGTATAAAAATATCAATCCCACGAGGACTTAATTCCTACTGTTGTTATTAATTATTGAATCTATTTATTTACAAGTATCTAATTATAGGGAGAAGGGAATTGATTGCTTTGGTTGGTTGAATGTGGAATTGCTTAATTAAAATAAAAATAAAATAAACAAAAGAAAATACTAAGGAAAATAAAAGAAAAGACTAAAGGTCTAGGGTCGTGACTCCACACAATACTGTTAAAAAGATTAATTGATTCTCTTATTTATGTGTACTAATTCAGTTTGCTAACCTGGAACACGAAAATATGCAAAAGCCTCTTCCGATGGTCAGACACAAATACCCAGTATAACCCAATTGAACCATATCTCTATGTCAACCACATTACCTGGATTCATTAAGATCAAGTTCCAATTATGGCTACCCCCGCCCGACAGGTATATGTCTATCCTGTAAGGAAATCTATTAAAGGGTTATCTATCCTCAAGGAGGATCGTGGGCTATTGAATCTAAGGCTGAAACCTAAAATCCCTATGTCTAGTTCATTTTAGATTTACCCCATCAATCTTATTAATTTCCAGTTAACAAGACGCATTAAGCTTAAGACTCAATAAACAAACTAAAGAACTACCCATAAAAAGAAAATCAATTATTAAGTGTGTGTATTGTGTTTCATCACTTCCCTAGAATAAAAATAAAATGCTGAGGGTTGGGATCCACTTTTACTATTTATAATTTAGATATCTCCCTTAATATAATACAGAAATTAAACATGATATTACCAACCAGCCATAAAGGCGGTATTCCTTATTAAGTCAAATTAAGTCCGACCAGCCATAAAGGCGGTAATAATATTTGAACATAAACCAGCCATATAGGCGGTAATTACCTGTCACCTAAAGACCAGCCATATAGGCAGTGCCACATTATGTCAAATAAATAAAACCAGTCATTAAGGCGGTAATCTTTTATATTTTGAATTATAATTTCTATATTATATTTAAGGGAGATTAATCTAAATTAAAATAATAAAAGCTTCACATTATCCCCAGCAGAAAATTAACTCCTAAACATTAAAAAGAAAGGTAGAAGAAGAGAACTACTATTACTGAAAATTAAAATACATAAATTAAAATAATATTAATATACAAAAATAGATGCTTCCTATAAAATCAGAGAAAATTCTCCAAGGAAAACATGAGGAAAAACTGAATCTGGCACTTGGAATTTATAGGCAATTTTTGGGCCAGCGTCGCGACGCTGCAATTGCACTAGCGTCGCGACGCTGGCAACAGTTACTGGAGTCCACGCGGGTTGACCACGCGGCTGTCGGCAGCAATAATTGGTGACACGTGTCACGCTCTGGTTGGCTGGCGATGCGGCCCAATGAAATCCTGCCACGTGTCAGCTTGTGATTGGGTGGAAATTCGGTCTAATAGAATGGTGACACGTGGCATGCTCTGATTCGTCGATAATTCGGTCCAATGGCGAGATGACACGTGGCACGCGCTCGGTTTGGTCCAATCAGATGTTGACATATGGCGTCCGGCGCACGTTAGCAGAACCGCTGTGATGGTGACACGTGGCACGGCGCACGTTAGTAAATTTTGACCAATCAGATTTTTACATGTGTCACACGGTGCACGTTAGCAGGTCCGGCGCATTCTGGGAGTCGCGACGCGCAAGGCTTCAGCGTCGCGATGCCGAAATGACGATTTTGCCCTTTTGTCCAATTTTGTCCATTTTGCCCCCAAATTGTCTCCAATGCTTCCTAAAATTTATTTATCTGCAAAATAACACAAAATACATCAAAACATTCACAAAACTCGAGAAACTATACGAAATATTAGGTCAAATGAGTGGGAAAAAGTGATATATTTACCACTCATCAGCGCCCCATCGCCTAAAACCCCAACAGAGTCCAGTCCTATATGATCTCATCATACAATGTGCCTCTATTCCAATATCACTACATGAACAATCCCGGATCAAGGTCGTCAAGTATGAGATTGACCGCAGCTATAGATAAACCACAAACAAAGTACCCTATTTGTTTGCTCTCTATGGACTAGTTAGATTACTAACTCCAGACTTACATCCTTTTGTGCATCATACATACACTAAGTCTGAAGGTATAACAATGATCAAGGTAAACAAGACAACTGGACAATATGCGTGATGAGCGGAAAATATATCAATATTTACCGCCTATTTTACTTAATATTTTGTTTAGTTTCTCGGGTTTGATGAACGTTTTGATATGTTTTAGTTTATTTTGAAGATAAAATAATATTGGGACTTAATGAAATCATTTAGGATGAAATGTGGGTCAAATAAGGGCAATTATTGGACTTGACATTTTAATTTTGGAGATTGGAAACTTGAAAGGGCGTTTTGACAAAGTGCAGTTTTGGAAATTCCAATTTTGCACATCTGTCGTATTGAGCTGATTCAAGTGCCAGATTAAAGAAGACTCAAAGATCTACAACTTTGAAAATAAAATATTTTGAATTCTGAAGATTTCATGACTGAAATTGATGAACCATCCAAAAGTGTGTTGTGTGTATTAAAGTCATTTTCAAAGCAAAAAATAAATTAATAAATAAGTAATAAAAATTATCAAATCATCACCAAACATGATGAGCAATTAGTGGAGCAATTAATAATGGATTTGGAGTAATTAGTGGAGCAATTAATAATGGATTTGGTGGAGAATTTGATGGAGGCAAAATTTTACCTATAAATATCAAGCCATTTCATTTGTAAAATTCATACTTTCTTCTTTGAAATTCCTTAAGAATAAATAAGAAGATTGTATCTTGGTTCAATGTGTTTAATTATTGAACAGATCATTTATGAGGTTCCATAGTGGCTTAGGGATTGGTGAATGATGATAGAGGCACTTTGGGAATTGGAAAAAAAATATATAAATGTGAATAGTAATGTGAATAGTAATGTAAATAGTAACATGAATAGTAAATTTTTTTATTTTATTTGTTATTTGTTTTGAATTTCAATTCGGCCCAAACTCTTATTAGGGTTTTATAATCTCATTAAACCACTAAATTAAGATCCAATGGCTAAGATTAAATTAGTTTTTATCCCACATCGGATTCTTAATTAATTTTGTTGTTTTTGGAGCACTATATAAACCCCAAAGAATTCTTCACAAATTTTTTACACCAAAACATTTCATATCTTGGGTTTATATAAGTGAGCAACTCTGAAGTTTAAGAGTAAGCCACTGATTTTGAGGATCCTTAAGTCTAATTGACTAGAGGAATCTCAAGTTAAAGGTTTTGAGGTATTTGCCTAGGCTAGCACCAAGGGCAAAATACCTGTGCACTCAAGGCATAGTCTTGTCGTTGAGTTTTGGCTTTGGTGTGTGCATCTTTGGAGCCCACACACTTGGGTGGCTCCTTGGAACGTGGAAGAGCTTGCTGAGTTCAAGAAAAGCTTGTAGATTGGAGGGATGACTGGAGGAGTCTTCAGTTCAAGTAAGTATTTTTCTTTCTTTATTTTAATTAGAGTTCTTATGATATTTAACATGTTTAGGTTTATGTTCTTTGCATGTTTTATGAGTTTTTATGCTTAGAATATATAGTAACATGCCTAGGCTTGTATAATAATCAAAACAAATGGGTCTTGGGCAAAGGGATAACGACATCTTAATTTTAATTTTCCGCTGCGCAATCGAGGCTGCTTCCCAACAGTGGTATCTGCGCGCCATTTTTGTTTTGATTAGTTATCTCTTATTTGAACTCATAATTGGGTGTGTAAAAGCTCGTTGGAAAGCTAACACCCTGAACATAATTTTAGGCCCAAGTTTTGCATGATTTGGTTAAGATTTGAATTGTGAAATTGCATTTAAAGTTCACGTTGAAGGGGTTTTGTTCGGGTCAGACGCAGTGGAAATGCAGGTCCGGGCAGAAATCGTATTTCAAAAATTTTCAAAATATCGAATAAATTATTCAATATCTAATATGAATAATCTATTCAGACATTACTCACATGCATGATCCAATCAAATGAAGTAATACTCCGACCAAGAAAACGCCCATTGTCTGAGCACATGAATTTGTGGCCGACCACATGAGGTCACGATCCGACCACATAAGGTCATTCTGACCACATGGGGTCATGATCCGACCAGACTAGGTCCGACCAGACTAGAGACAACCATATTATGTCCCACCAAACTAGGTCTGACCAGACTAGGGCTGACCATACGAAGTCCGACCAGACGAGATCCAACCAGACCAGGTCCGACCAGATGAGGGTCAACCAGATGAGTATTTTACATGCATCATATATACATCCAAATACACAACATAAATAAAAAGTCCAAAGTTGGGACAAATTAATTAAATCCAACACTTCAATGAAGTTTATAAAGTACCAAACAAGCCTCACCACAATGAAATAACTATAAAACAATTCTAGGTCATTTAAGAGTGGGTCAATAACTCTAGAATGGCAACTAGTTTCTTAATGTTGGACAATTATGACCCATAGCATCACTATTTGTAAAAGAAATTATTGTTTTTGTACAAATTAACTATGTGACAATGGAAATTGCATTTTATCATTTTGTAATTTTATTACTTGGATATAAAATGATAAAAGTCCTTATGATTAGTTCCGAATTAATAAGATATGAGACAGTATCAATACATAACGGTTTAATCATTAAATATCCCTAGTCGTAGTATTATCGAGACTGGACATCGATAATACGGAATAGACTAGTATTACACTTGTGCGTGTTATGGAAGCGTAGCAGCATAGTTCTCATCTATTTAAGTATTGGATACTTATGCAAGTGTGATAGGAGGTTGTGTTTTCCGATGGTACGGAAACAGCTTCGCTCTGGATAGACCCATCGAAATCCCATTAGTATTATGTCTATGTGTCTATGGGAATCCGAATCAGGGTAGGTGTATTTGGTCTTAACCTGAGACTTGCATCGCTAATACTTGCGAAAATCAATATGCTTTAGTTTTGGTCGTCGGGACTTTAATAAGTTCTGTGTTCACCTCTTCTAGGTATATTGAGAATCGTAGTGTATTGGGCGTGATGTCAAGACGGAAGTATCACTTCAGTCATATGAAGATGATGATCACGCAGGGACACAGAACTGGTTCTCTATAGTGTTGCAACCATATGGATAATATGACTTAGTCATGATTATCCGATTAAAGAGACTAGTTGCTTGTGATCCGATATATGCTTCATACGGGGCAGACATTATTCCAGCCCCATGCCTTGCATGTGACATCCGATACTAGATCGCAATACAGAATACTACATATTCTACGCCTAACAAAGATTATATATTCCTGTAAGAATATTTCTAGAGAATTGGGTAGGTACGGTGCTTTGCTAGAAGCCAATCATGACTTGTAAATCGGTTAGCACGTAGTACGAGGTACGCACTAAATCGGATAGTCCGACAACCGGATTTACTGCCAACATATCCAGAGATCTATTGGGTCGCTTCCCAAAGATTCACCGATGACAGTTGACTTAAACTAGAATTAATCTGGGATTAATTGAGGCTTTATTTAATCTGGGATTAAATGTGTTCGGAAGATAGAGAACGCGATTAATTTGGAATTAATCGGTAAAATAATTTAATAGTTAAATTTTATTTTTCTATTTAATTTATTCGTATGGGCTAACATTAATATATCGGAAATTTTAATATGAATTGGATTTCATTACGAAATTAAAGTCGGACTTTAATACGAACGAATGAATTAATTTATTAATTCGTAAACGACGTTCGTAATATATTTGCGAGGCATCGTTATTTAATTATTTAGCGACGAAATTTCGTTTAATAGGATTGAACGGAACCAAGCCGCGATAAATGTTCGTAGAGACATTTGAATTTTGAATTCAAATGTGGGGCCCACTTCACATGTGGTAGTTAAGAGGGTAGTTGGCATTTATGCCAAGCCACCAACCATCCAACTACCTTGGAATGGTTTTGGTCAAACCATTTACCCAACCACATAGTTTAGGTGAAAATGGTAAAAGTGATTTTACCAAAAGCCAACTCTCCCTCTCATTTACACACTTGGAACAAAACACACAAACCCTAATACAAGGCATTTGGGCGTGAACTAGTACCTCTCCTCTCTTTGATTTTTGTTTCAAATCAACAAAGCTAGCACTTGTAGAAGTCTTCTAAGGTGATAGGGAAACCAACTCAAAGCTTGGAATCAACAAAGGAAGGATCTTGGAGATCTTCTTTTCAAAAATTTTAAAAGTTCAAATCCATTCAATGTAAGTAATTCTGCAACTTATAATGAATTTATGAACACCTTTTATTTCTTATTAGATCCTTGGCATGTTCTAGGAACACTAACAATGGTATCAGAGCCAATTTTAAGCATGAAAATTTTAGGGTTCAACTAAAATTTGGGCCTTTTGTATTTTGAATATGATTTCTTCAAATTGATGCTTTGAGCATGCTTAGATTATGTTAACTTAGAGTTGTTGCATGATTAGATTTGAGAAAAATTGATTGGATCAAATTTTTTAATTTCCCTTAGTGAGGCCGTGAGCTACAGGCAGTGGACTGCACTTTTAATTTTTTTTTTTGTAACATGAAATGATGTGCTTAAATGCATGTTTAAATGTTGATTGTTGGTTTGATTGGATTAGAATTAAAGTCAATAATGTTTATGTTAAAATCAAACATAAAATGATGTGTTTTGGCTTCAATTTGTGTTGAGCATGAAATGATGTGTTTTGGCTTTAATTTGTGTTGAGCATGAATTGATGGATTAAGCATGATTAATTAAGTTAATTGGTATTTTAGAAATATTGATTTTAATTAATTAATCATGGCTAATACACTTTAATTAAAATAATTGTGATATTTGGAATATTATAATTATGTTAATAAGCCTTTAATTATGAATTGGGCTAAAAGTGTGTATTTGGGCTTAATGGGCTTGGTTTGACCAAATTTGGTTTTGGACTTTTGGATTGGATCCAATTGGGCCCAAAACCAATTCCATAAAGTTCAAATAGATCACTTGGCCCTTTGAAGAACTTAATTGGACCTAATGGGCCTAAATTGATTTGTTGGCAATAGGGTGATTCCTATTAGGCCTTGGCATTTTGGGTTTGATCCATTATGGCCAAAGCTCATGCCTTAAAAATCAATTAAAAGCCCATTCGACTTTAATTAAAATGGCATTGGATGTTATTGGATGTTATTGGGCCTTTGAGACCCATCAAAATTAGATTTGGAATCCAAGTCTTTAAGGCAAATAAATAAGTGTAAATGTTTAATTTGGAATTAAAATGGAATTAGTATTGACTACAAATAAATTAGATTTAAAGTTGTACTTCGATATAATTTCAAGAACACGTACTTAAAAAGTATTTATTCTTAAACGAGTTGGACTCGCGCAAATCAAATCGTTGTTTGAACATTGGATGGTCATTAATTCAAATATTAATTAATTGGATTAGATTGATTGAATAACATGCTTTGTATGAATACATGAATGTCGTGTATGAATAATGTATATCAGATGGATATTAGAAGGGTGAGGGCAATTTTGGAAATTGTAAAAATTTTAGAATTTATTAATTGGACCTGCTTGTCCAGCCTTCAATCTCTTTACTCTTTGTAATTCTCCTATCACCCATTCCCCTCAATGTAAATGAGGTTTCTTTATTGTATTATGTAATTGGGTAAGAGTTAGAATAGTGCTAGCCGGGGAGAGGAAATGGAGTGATTTGTTCTAGGAACAATTTGTAAGATATCCATCTGTATATCATTATTAATTTATTTATCGCACCTTATTATGCTTTTAGAATGCATGTTTAAGGGTGTATGATGAGACCTAATCAAAGATAATTAATTGGTTGCCAATTACGCGAAAAACCCTCAAATAAATATTAAGCAATTTCCTTCTATTAATTGATTCATTCTCAAGATCCAAGATCAGCATTGGTTTGTTGGCCAAAGTCAAGACCTTTGTCCATCACGGATGTGTTTGAATCATGAAGGCTTTGTTCCATATTGTATGTCATGTCCAAGTCGTGATTTGTTGGCCAAAGTCAAAATCATTTCTTGTCCATCGACATAGATTACAAAGCTTTCCAAAGTCAATGGGTCCCGCTTAACTGGAATCATTAAGCTTGTTGTGCCAAAGACAAGGCTTAGTTGATTCAGAGGAAAAGGTTAGGCAAATATATCAGATATATTGGCGTATATATTATATATATGTTTCGGACTTGGAGGTCCACCTACCAGATCTAGGAATTGGATGAGATCCAATTGATCTTGGAGATCTACCTAGTTAAATTTCATATAGCTTGTTGCCCAAAGTCAAGGTTGTATATTATTTAATGGGATCCTAGCCAACTAGGAAACTAGTTTTCCCGAGTACTCAACAGAGGGTTAGAGGCTCACCAAAAAATAGTGGGAGGCTAGTATTGAATTTGCAATTTCATTCAAATACTTAGCTATACGCGCTTTCAAATTATTTCATCAATTAAATTTTATTAGTTGGACTAATATTCTATTATTTTTCTTGTAACAGTTAGACTGTACCCATATATTATTGATTGGATTGTTGGACTATCGCGATCAAAATGATGGGAAAGAACAGTGTTAGAGACATTATCATGGGCGAGAATGTCTTCAAGGGCACGAACTTTTCCGACTGGGAAATGAATCTCAGGATAGTCCTGGGATCCGAGAGGCTACTCTATACTATAGAGAAACCTCTTGGGCCTAAGCCCGGAGCTGATCAGTTGGTTGAGCTAGAGCTTTGGAAGACTCATAGCGATGACAACTTCACTGCTCAGTCCATTATGCTTGCTGCTATGACTCGGCAATTCCGTCGACAGATCAAGGAATTGGATCCCTATAACATGTTGGCGAGGTTGCACGATCTTCATCGATCTAATCTTAGATCGCAAAGATATGAGTTACAGAAGAAGCTCTTCCATTCACGCATGTCAGAGGGTACGTCTGTTGAGCACCATGTGTCACAGATGATTGCTGACATTGATCAGTTGGCTCAGATGGGCATAGTCTTCGAGGCTGAGACTTCGATAGATTTGATCTTGCAGTCTCTCCCCGACACTTGGAGTGGGTTCATCATGAAATATAATATGATGAACCAAGATGATACTCTTGGAGAGTTAATGTCCATTCTGAAAGAAGCTGAAAAAGAGCTTCTAAAGGGAAAGAAGCGCGAGGCACACTTTGCTTCAACATCTCAGTCTTCAAGGGCCTGGCCCAAGGCGAGTGGAGGTGTAAAGAAGAAGAAGCATAAGAAGTGCAAGGCCAAATCGTCAAAGTCTTCTAGGAAGGCTAAGGACAAATCCCAAGATGTATGTCTGCAGTGCGGGAAGCGGGGTCACTAGAAGCGTGATTGCCGCGAGTACAAGGTAAGCATGAAGGAAACCAAAGCGGGTGAGGCACGGCTTCATGTATGTTTGTTATAGAAATAAACATGTCTACTACTAGTTTTAAAAATTAGATTTTTGATTCTGGTTGTGGTACTCATATATGTACTGATGTGCAGGATCTGCAGATTAGCAGGAGACTGACGTCAGGGGAGATTGATCTACACGTTGGAAATGGGACACCAGTCGCCGTTTTGGCCGTTGGCACTTTTGTTTTAGAACTACCTTCGGGGCATGTACTTACACTTTCAGATTGTTATTATGTACCTAGTTTGACTAGGAATATTATCTCTGTATCTTGTTTGACCCAATACGGGTACACTTTTGTATTCTGAAACACTGGGTGTTTTGTTTATAAAGATGATTTTGAGATATGTTCTGCTGATGCTAATAATGGTCTTTATATTTTGAATATAAATCAATCTCAAACATATAATGTAACAAACAAAAGGCTTAAACTAAGTAACAAAGATGAAACTTATATGTGGCATTGTCGTCTGGGACACATTAACAAGACTCGCATATCCACACTTTCGAAGAGTGGGTACTTGGACGGATTTGATCCAAATTCATATGACATCTGCGAATCTTGTCTATTGGGCAAAATGCCTAAGACACCTTTTAGCGGTAAAGGTGTACGTGCCACCGAACTGTTAGCCCTCGTTCATAGTGACGTATGTGGGCTCATGTCTAGCCAGGCTAAAGGTGGATATGAATACTTTGTAACCTTTACGGATGATGCATCGCGTTATAGTTCTGTGTATCTTATGAGACACTAGTCGAAAACCTTTGAGAAATTCAAAGAATTTCGACACGAAGTAGAAAAACAGACCGGCAAAAGTATTAAGACATTACTGTCGGACCGTGGTGGCGAATACTTAAGCAATGAGTTTCTTGATTACTTGAAAGAGTATGGTATTCTTTCACAATGGACTCCTCCAGGAACACCCCAATTAAATGGTGTGTCCGAACGGAGAAACCGAACTTTATTGGATATGGTAAGGTCTATGATGAGTCGCACAGAGCTACTTATTTCCTTCTGGGGATATGCATTGAGCAGTGCAATAATTATTTTGAATAAGGTTCCATCAAAGTCTGTTCAACAGACTCCGTATGAGATATGGACAGGAAAGAAACCGGGTTTCTTATACCTGAAGATTTGGGGTTGCTGGGCATACATTAAACGTTTAGAAAGTACCAAACTTGAACCCAAATCGGATAAATGCCTATTCGTAGGATATCCTAGGGAAACCAAAGGATATTACTTCTATCACCCATGAGAGAACAATATTTGTTTCTCTACATGCACTTTTCCTTGAGAGGGAATTCCTTAATGCAGTGGTTAGTGGGAGGAAAGTAGAACTCGATGAAAATCGGAGTGATACTGTTCCTGGCATAGAATCCATAACGGAACATGAATAGTTCATCGATGATGAAACTGTACCACAATCTTCAAATACACAAGAACCACGTAGGTCGGAGAGAGTTAGAAAACAACCTGAGAGGTATGTGTTTCTGATCTCACCTCATGTAGATATCAATCTCATTGAGGATAACGAGCCGGCTACATATGAGGAAGCGATACAAGATATCGACTCCGCTTTATGGCAAGAAGCCATGAAGTCCAAAATAGATTCCATGTACACCAACCAAGTTGGACACTGGTTGATGCACCAGAAGGCGTAAAGCCTATTGGTTGCAAATGGGTCTTCAAGAAGAAGACCGACATGGATGGCAACGTACAAACGTACAAAGCTAGGCTTGTAGCGAAAGGTTATCATCGACGACATGGTGTCGATTATGACGAAACTTTCTCATCCGTTGCCATGATTAAATCCATTCGGATAATGCTTGCTATTGCTGCATATTTCGATTACGAGATATGGTAGATGGACGTCAAAACCGCTTTCCTTAACGAAAACCTTTTGGAGGATGTTTATATGCAACAGCCTGACGGTTTTGTCGTACCTAAACATGCAAACAAGGTTTACAAATTAAATCGATCCATTTATGGATTGAAGCAAGCATCGCGTTCTTGGAACCAACGTTTTGATGAGGTCATAAAAGAATATGATTTCATTCAAAACGAGGATGATCCTTGTGTATATAAGAAGGTTAGTGGGAGCACACTGACATCCATTGTCCTTTATGTTGATGATGTATTGCTTATGGACAATGACATTCCCATGCTACAATCGGTGAAAGCTTGGTTTTCATTAAAATTCTCAATGAAAGATCTGGGAGAAGTAGCCTTTATTGTAACATCCTAGATTTTCAAGAATGTTCTAGAAGTTTTCCGGAGCGATGTTTTAGTCTCGGATTGTGATAATTATGAAAAATAAGAGTTTGAACGAAGTTATATGAGTTGGAATATTATTTTATATTTATTTCGTCACGTTGGAAAATGCGTGGGATCAAAAGCCGGTTACGCGATTTTCGTGAAACGCGTAAAGTTTACTATTTTGACTACAGAAGGAGCAAACGAACTCCGATCGAGCTGGCTTTTGGACCACCGGACTCGTTTTTCCGAGACGAACAACTTTCGTATTGAACACTTTTCGAGAATCGCATCAGAAGGGCTCCGAAATTGAGATATTCTAGAAGATTCCAGAACATGGACTGATTTGTAATTTTCGTGGGGTCTATATTGATATTTGGCCCCCACCCCCTAAATCGCCTTCAACGATCATCACTTGCGCCGGCCATTTCCCGGCCACCGCCGACCGGTGCGATGGTCGGGAAAGGAGCGCCCGGCCACCGTGCGTCTGTGGGTGGCCGGCGGCGACCGTGGATTGCCGGCAAACGGCAGAAAACGAGGAGAAACAGGCGCGAATGTGGGTCATCCGGATCCTGCTCGTCGGTTCGTTTCACGGCCCGAGCTACCTACCAAATCGAAGCCCTCGACGAGTACTACGAGTGTGCGGGATTGATTTTGCCGATCAGCGGCCGGTTGCACGCGAAATGAGGAAAAAAGCCTTGCATGAATAGTAGACCCAGATGAACAGTAGCTCCGATCGGAATTCCGATCGCACCATCGCGTTTGTATTGCCGAGGGGAGTCCGAATATGGCCTCGGAATTTCGGTACGACCTTCCGATCAAAATTTCATATTTTAAAGTAAATCGATTTGTATTCGGATGCTTCTAATAGTTTCGTAGTTTAGCAAATTAGCATGAAATGAATTGAATATGTCTTAGTATGTTAAGACGATAAATGTGGTAGAATCAGGGGTGAATCGGACGAGATATGGTTGATCCGGTAGAATTAACGAGATTCCGGTAAAATGGCGTTTCTCGCGCGACTGAGTATAAATGATCGTAGGTTTAGTTATGATGTAAATATAGTAATACGAGGGTAATTGGGTAATTATGGATTTGTTCGGAGGGTTCGAGACCCTTCCGTAGCATTTGCGGAAACTTTTCCGCAAGTTTTGCCGCAAACGCATAAAATGAGAATTTGACCCATTTAGCTAGTTTAGAATAGCAAGTGAGCATGTATTAGAGCAATGAAGTTTAGATCGTAGTATTTAAATTGTTTCGGGTTTTTCGGGGAAAATCCGTAGTTGTTCTAGATAAGTTAGAAGTTCCGCAAATAGCGGTTCTGACAGTTGTTGTGATTTGTCTTGATAGATCGGACCCGGATCGCGGGAACTCGCGTAGCCAGGTAAGTAACTCACGCTTTGGTTACTTAAGAAGTTATCATAGTACTTAAGTAGTATTATAATAAAGTTATATACAATCATATGTAAGAAACTAATATGTATATATAAAGATGATTGTAGAAGAAAGAAGCTAGTGGACTGGTACACAGATATAGATAAGAGCAAGCATTTATGAGTAGAAGTATAAGTTAAAGATAAATCGAAGTATTTAGAAGCAAAGAGAAACATACATAGGTATGGACCGATATATGTATATATAGATGGAGCATGTGAGTGATGATTTATTCATGAATAGAATTTAGTAAAACCTGGGTATGGGGGGCTGTAGAAAAACTGCACCCTAGGGAATGAGACTAAAGTCATAAATGAAATAATCATATATGAACTAGTGTTATGAAAGAAAGTTTGTAGGATATGCGTTATAAAAGAACATTAGCAATATGAAGATAGATATAAGTGTATAAAGTGATTAAGAACATGAATGAACTGAGTATGCATAACATCATAATATATAAAAAGTTTATGATTTGATATTTCTGAACCTAAGTTGATAGTTAGAAAATGGCAAAGAAATTTAAGAATAAGGGCATTGAAACTTATATGTATTTGGTAGTTGATATAGTAGTAGAGTTTCGAATGTATGTGCATGAAAATAAGTTGTGCAATATATTGACTGTGAGTCACTAGCAAGGTAAGTTATAAAGGTAAGTTGAATTGTTATGGGTTGGTGTGTGTATATATATATATATATATACCGAGATATGTATGAATGCAAGATGAATTTAGCATGTTTACTTTGAACAAGCATTATGTCGGTGTTAAGCATATGGTGAGTAAGATCATAACTAGAGTAGAGAGAAGGATTAGATTGCATATATGTATATTCACATGTGTGTGTGTGTTAAGTTTTCATTAGTTGAGCAAACAATAACAATGTTTTTCAACGATTTCAAATGTTTTAAAGAAAAGATTTCAATTGCTTTTGAAAAGAATCGTGTTTCAGAAAACGTTTTACAGTTTGAGTTGCAGATTTTGATTTCATGGTTTTCGGGGCATGAGGTAAAAACTCACCCCAGTATGTAACTTGAGATATAGTTCGGAATTGACGGATACTTGGATTCGGGATTTGGGATTTGACCCATCCCAGTTGTATAGTTTGGAATTGACGGTTAGACGCATGTGCACATGTGGAGGACTAGGGGGACGCTCCTAGATCCTCAGCGTTCAGATGGTACATTCCTGGGCGGAGATGCGCCTTCGGGCGGAGATGCGCCTACGGGCGGAGATTTGGTTTTCAGAAAAAGGATTTCAGATTTCAGTTTGGTTTTCAGAAAAAGGACTTCAGATTTCAGTTTTCAGAAAAGAACTTAGAAAGACGGTTTTAGAAAGAAATACAAGAAAAAGAAAGATTTTCAGAAAGAGTTTTCAGTTTTCAGATTTTGAGTACACAGTTTTCAGATTTTCAGTGCCTGGATTTCAGAAACCGGATTATAGTACACGGTTTTCAGAAACAGAGTTTAGAAATAGTTTTTTAGATTTCAGTTTTCAGTTTTTAGATACAGATCCCAGTTTTCAAGTGTAGTTTTCAGTCTTCAAAAACAGTTTTCAGAGATACAGAGTTCAGAGAAAGTTTTCATTTTTCGGTTTTCAGTTTTCAGTTCTCAGAGTACAGATTTCGATTTTAGAAAACAATTTCCAGAGATCCAAGTATTAGAGCATGTTTTCAAAGACAAGTTTATTAAAAGAAAATTTTAAATAAGTTTTAGAAAAGAGTTTTCGGAAAGTATTTTCTAGAAATCATAGCACGTTAAAGTCTTGTACAGTTTACCTGACATGCATATGATCATGTATTCTAGTGTTTTCATCTGAGATGCATGTAGTTGATACTATGCATAATAATATTAGCACATTAATATGTAAGATCCTCAGAAGCGGATTTAAGGTAATTGTTCATTAAGCATGGCATATTGAGTAGAGCGTAATTCCCATGACAGGTATATAAGTCATACATTTTAGAAATGTTATGAGGTACATACAGTTGACGTTGAAACATGATAACCTGGTTGCATTTATATGTATATGATTGATATTGTGTGCATTATATGTTCACATAAAAATGAACAATCGGTAAGATTATAGCGTATGGTTACATGGTTTCACATACAGGTTGGTATGGTTAGCTTTTAGCCTGTTTGATGTTAAATAGAAAGGATATCTTATTAATCCGATTTGATGATATTTCAATGTAATAAATGAAAGATGATTACATTAAATACCCGATCTAGATTATCAAGGATGACTAAGTAAGTATTTGAGACGTCAGAGTAACGTAATGGAAGTATGACATGGTCTTATTAGTAGTATGTTGATAAATGGATAAGAAAGAGATAATTAGCTCAGATTTAATATGTAACAGCATGATTACAGTAAAAGATAAGTTCAGGAATTTAATCAAACGAAAATATAAGCTATTGTGTGTTTATGCTGTAGTTAGAGCATGATTACTTACTGAGTCATTAAGACTCACACCATTTCTGTTGTAGTTTTGCAGGTCAGTAGCAGAAGTTTGGTGAAGACTTTGAAGACAGTGGATCGCCCCAATTTGCAGTCAACAGAGAGTCACGTGTCCTGGGTCAAGTTATGGGTCCTCACGGCCCTTGACGTTGTATCTGTGTTTGTATTTAATGTGTATAAACCATGTAATAGTATAATTTATTTTGAGTTCTGGCCGGAGGCCAGGTATTTGCATTTGTTCTTTGAGTTCAGGCCTGAGGCCTTGTTGAGTAATGCATTGATGTTGAGTTACCGGCCTAAGGCCGAGATTGTTGTGTTGTTGTTGTATGGATGCTGGCTACAGGCCAGGTTGCATGATGTTACGAATACATCATGTCGAAATTTCGTTAGATCCAGAGGCTTATGGAGATGGGTTTAGCCTGTCTTCTACCGGTAGCATCCTGGCCTAGGCGGGATGTTACAAAGTTGGTATCAGAGCATGGTTTAAGAGTCAGAGTCAGTGGCATAGTCTAGAAGTCAGTGACTGCAATTGTGGGGATCCAGCTGTCAGAGATTGTCTTCAGTTTGGTAAAGACCACGTAGGTCTTTGTATGTATCCTATATGAATTTTTGATGTGATTTGATGTTATTATTCAGTGCCTTGCTTGCTTGAATATGGGTCCATGGGTGACTCATTTGTTGTGAATAGATTTGTTATCTTCGTATAGAAAGATATGAGATTAAGTTAGTACTCTGGCGGCCTTTCAGATCAGAGAATCAGCCAGGATCAGATAGTATCAATATAGGGCCCTTGTGAGGCCAGAAGAATTGAGATCAGAACCAGAACAATAGTGTTAGAGATAAGAACCAGATCAGTATAGTTAGTTTAAAGCCATAGATGATCTATTATGGATTCTAGTTTATAGATAGTGGCTAGTTTACAGTTGAGACAGAGAAGTGATACCGGTGGAGTTAGAGTAAGATGGTTTCCGCACATGAGACCGGGTTGGAATCAGTAGTTGTAATGACGGAGAAATTTCGAGGACGAAATTTTTATAAGGAGAGGTGAATGTAACATCCCAGATTTTCAGGAATGTTCTAGAAGTTTTCCGGAGCGATGTTTTAGTCTCGGATCGTGATAATTATGAAAAATAAGAGTTTGAGCGAAGTTATATGAGTTGGAATATTATTTTATGAATTTTCATCGCGTTGGAAAACGCGTGGGATCAAAAGCCGGTTACGCGATTTTCGTGAAACACGTAAAGTTTACTGTTTTGACCACATAAGGAGCAAACGAACTCCGATCTAGCTTATATTTAGACCACCAGACTCTTTTTTCCGAGACGAACAACTTTCATGTTGAACACTTTTCGATAATCGCATCAGAAGGGCTCCGAAATGGAGATATTCTAGAAGGTTCCAGAACAGGGACTGATTTGTAATTTTTGCGGGGTCTAAATTGATATTTTCCAGCCTAGTATATAAAGCCTCAAGGAATTTAAAAATTGCAAAAGGGGAAAAATTTCTAAACCCCTAAAATTCGGCCCCCACCCCCCTAAATCGCCTTCAACGATCATCACTTGCGCCGACCATTTCCCGGCCACCGCCGGCCGGCGAGATGGTCGGGAAAGGAGCGCCCGGCCACCCTGCGTCTGTGGGTGGCCGGTGGCGACCGTGGATCGCCGGCAAACGACAGAAAACGAGGAGAAACAGGTACGAACGTGGGTCATCCGGATCCGGCTCTTCGGTTCATTTCACGGCCCGAGCTACCTACCAAATCGAAGCCCTCGACGAGTACTACGAGTGTGCGGGATTGATTTTGCCGATCAGCGGCCGGTTGCACGCGAAATGAGGAAAGAAGCCGCGCGTGAATAGTAGACCCGGATGAACAGTAGCTCCGATCGGAATTCCGATCGCACCAGCGCGTTTGTATTGCCGAGGGGAGTCCGAATATGGCCTCGGAATTTCGGTACGACCTTCCGATCAAAATTTCATATTTTAAAGTAAATCGATTTGTATTCGGATGCTTCTAATAGTTTCGTAGTTTAGTAAATTAGCATGAAATGAATTGAATATGTCTTAGTATGTTAAGACGATAAATGTGGTAGAATCAGGGGTGAATCGGACAAGATATGGTCGATCCGGTAGAATTAGCGAGATTCCGGTAAAACGGCGTTTCTCGCGCGACTGAGTATAAATGATCGTAGGTTTAGTTAGGATGTAAATATAGTAATGCGAGGGTAATTGGGTAATTATGGATTTGTTCGGAGGGTTCGAGACCCTTCCGTAGCGTTTGCGAAAACTTTTTCGCAAGTTTTGCGCAAACGCATAAAATTAGAATTTGACCCATTTAGCTAGTTTAGAATAGCAAGTGAGCAT
Source organism: Zanthoxylum bungeanum (assembly GCA_019454045.1). Classification (NCBI taxonomy): domain Eukaryota; kingdom Viridiplantae; phylum Streptophyta; class Magnoliopsida; order Sapindales; family Rutaceae; genus Zanthoxylum; species Zanthoxylum bungeanum. The sequence goes on along the minus strand of SKCR01051178.1, from coordinate 64,608 downwards.
GTATTAGAGCAATGAAGTTTAGATCGTAGTATTTAAATTGTTTCGGGTGTTTCGGGGAAAATCCGTAGTTGTTCTAGATAAGTTAGAAGTTCCGCAAATAGCGGTTCTGACAGTTGTTGTGATATGTCTTGACAGATCGGACCCAGATCGCGGGAACTCGCGTAGCCAGGTAAGTAACTCACGCTTTGGTTACTTAAGAAGTTATCATAGTACTTAAGTAGTATTATAATAAAGTTATATACAATCATATGTAAGAAACTAATATGTATATATAAAGATGATTGTAGAAGAAAGAAGCTAGTGGACTGGTACACAGATATAGATAAGAGCAAGCAATTATGAGTAGAAGTATAAGTTAAAGATAAATCGAAGTATTTAGAAGCAAAGAGAAACATGCATAGGTATGGACCGATATATGTATATATAGATGGAGCATGTGAGTGATGACTTATTCATGAATAGAATTTAGTAAAACCTGGGTATGGGGGGCTGTAGAAAAACTGCACCCTAGGGAATGAGACTAAATTCATAAATGAAATAATCATATATGAACTAGTGTTATGAAAGAAAGTTTGTAGGATATGCGTTATAAAAGAACATTAGCAATATGAAGATAGATATAAGTGTATAAAATGATTAAGAACATGAATGAACGGAGTATGCATGACATCATAATATATAAAAAGTTTATGATTTGATATTTCTGAACCTAAGTTGATAGTTAGAAAATGGCAAAGAAATTTAAGAATAATGGCATTGAAACTTATATGTATTTGGTAGTTGATATAGTAGTAGAGTTTCGAATGTATGTGCATGAAAATAAGTTGTGCAATATATTGACTGTGAGTCACTAGCAAGGTAAGTTATAAAGGTAAGTTGAATTGTTATGGGTTGGTGTGTGCATATATATATATACCGAGATATGTATGAATGCAAGATGAATTTAGCATGTTTACTTTGAACAAGCATTATGTCGGTGTTAAGCATATGGTGAGTAAGATCATAACTAGAGTAGAGAGAAGGATTAGATTGCATATATGTATATTCACATGTGTGTGTGTGTGTTAAGTTTTCATTAGTTGAGCAAACAATAACAATGTTTTTCAACGATTTCAAATGTTTTAAAGAAAAGAATTCAATTGCTTTTGAAAAGAATCGTGTTTCAGAAAACGTTTTACAGTTTGAGTTGCAGATTTTGATTTCATGGTTTTCGGGGCATGAGGTAAAAACTCACCCCAGTATGTAACTTGAGATATAGTTCGGAATTGACGGATACTTGGATTCGGGATTTGGGATTTGACCCATCCCAGTTGTACAGTTTGGAATTGACGGTTAGACGCATGTGCACATGTGGAGGACTAGGGGGACGCTCCTAGATCCTCAGCGCTCAGATGGTACATTCCTGGGCGGAGATGCGCCTTCGGGCGGAGATTTGGTTTTCAGAAAAAGGATTTCAGATTTCAGTTTGGTTTTCAGAAAAAGGACTTCAGATTTCAGTTTTCAGAAAAGAACTTAGAAAGACAGTTTTAGAAAGAAATACAAGAAAAGGAAAGATTTTCAGAAAGAGTTTTCAGATTTCAGATTTTCAGTACACAGTTTTCAGATTTTTAGTGCCTGGATTTCAGAAACCGGATTATAGTACACGGTTTTCAGAAACAGAGTTTAGAAATAGTTTTTCAGATTTCAGTTTTCAGTTTTTAGATACAGATCCCAGTTTTCAAGTGTAGTTTTCAGTCTTCAGAAACATTTTTCAGAGATACAGAGTTCAGAGACAGTTTTTATTTTTCGGTTTTCAGTTCTCAGAGTACAGATTTCGATTTTAGAAAACAATTTCCAGAGATCCAAGTATTAGAGCATGTTTTCAAAGACAAGTTTATTAAAAGAAAATTTTAAATAAGTTTCAGAAAAGAGTTTTCGGAAAGTATTTTCTAGAAATCATAGCCCGTTAAAGTCTTGTACAGTTTACCTGACATGCATATGATCATGTATTCTAGTGTTTTCATCTGAGATGCATGTAGTTGATATTATGCATAATAATATTAGCACATTAATATGTAAGATCCTCAGAAGCGGGTTTAAGGTAATTGTTCATTAAGCATGGCATATTGAGTAGAGCGTAATTCCCATGATAGGTATATAAGTCATACATTTTAGAAATGTTATGAGGTACATACAGTTGACATTGAAACATGATAACCTGGTTGCATTTATATGTATATGATTGATATTGTGTGCATTATATGTTCACATAAAAAGGAACAATCGTTAAGATTATAGCGTATGGTTACATGGTTTCACATACAGGTTGGTATGGTTAGCTTTTAGTCTGTTTGATGTTAAATCGAAAGGATATCTTATTAATCTGATTTGATGATATTTCAATGTAATAAATGAAAGATGATTACATTAAATACCTGATCTAGATTATCAAGGATGACTAAGTAAGTATTTGAGACGTCAGAGTAACGTAATGGAAGTATGACATGGTCTTATTAGTAGTATGTTGATAAATGGATAAGAAAGAGATAATTAGCTCAGATTTAATATGTAACAGCATGATTACAGTAAAAGATAAGTTCAGGAACTTAATGAAACGAAAATATAAGCTATTGTGTGTTTATGCTGTAGTTAGAGCATGATTACTTACTGAGTCATTAAGACTCACACCATTTCTGTTGTAGTTTTGCAGGTCAGTAGCAAAAGTTTGGTGAAGACTTTGAAGACAGTGGATCGCCCCAATTTGCAGTCAACAGAGAGTCACGTGTCCTGGGTCAAGTTATGGGTCCTCACGGCCCTTGACGTTGTATCTGTGTTTGTATTTAATGTGTATAAACCATGTAATAGTATAATTTATTTTGAGTTCTGGCCGGAGGCCAGCTATTTGCATTTGTTCTTTGAGTTCAGGCCTGAGGCCTTGTTGAGTAATGCATTGATGTTGAGTTACCGGCCTAAGGCCGAGATTGTTGTGTTGTTGTTGTATGGATGCTGGCTACAGGCCAGGTTGCATGATGTTACGAATACATCATGCCGAAATTTCATTAGATCCAGAGGCTTATGGAGATGGGTTTAGCCTGTCTCCTGCCGGTAGCATCCTGGCCTAGGCGGGATGTTACATTTATTCTAGGAATAAAGATCTACCGGGATAGATCTAGAAAGCTTCTTGGACTCTCCTAGAGCACGTACATTGATAAAGTGTTGAAAAGATTCAACATGGATCAGTCCAAGAGGGGACTGTTGCCAGTATCACATGGCGTCACTCTATCTAAGGACATGTGTCCTAAAACTCAAGATGAGAGAGACAACATGAGTTGGATACCGTTCGCCTCGGCAGTGGGATCGATCATGTATGCCATAATATGTACGCGACCTGATGTCTCGCATGCTTTGAGCATGTGTAGTCGCTATCAGGCCGATCCAGGTAAAGGTCACTGGATGGCGGTTAAGAATATCCTTAAGTATCTTAGAGGAACTAAGGATGCTTTCTTAATTTATGGAGATGGAGAACTTAAGGTAACTGGGTATACCGATGCAAGTTTCCAAACCGATAAGGATGACTCTAAGTCATCATCCGGGTACATATTTTGTTTGAACAACGGAGCAGTAAGTTGGAAATCTTCCAAGCAAGAGACTTTTGCCGATTCAACAACTGAAGCAGAGTACATTGCTGCAGCTGAAGCAGCAAAAGAGGCAGTTTGGATCCGAAAATTTCTAATTGGATTAGGAGTAGTTCCGTTAGCAGCTGAGCCTGTTCCATTGTATTGTGACAATAACGGGGCTATAGCACATGCTAAGGAATCGCGGTCTCATCAAAGATCCAAGTATGTTCTTCGATGTTTCCATCTGATTCGTGAGATCATACATCATGGCGATGTGAAGATTGAGAAGGTCGCATCAGATGACAACATTGCAAATCCGCTGATGAAAGCTATTTCGCAGTAAAAGTTTGAGCGACATGTATATAGTTCAGGCATTAGATGTTTGAGTGACTGGCTATAGGCCAAGTGGGAGATTGTTGGACAATTATGACCTATAGTGTCACTATTTGTAAAAGACATTATTGTTTTTGTACAAATTAACTATGTGACAATGGAAATTGCGTTTTATCATTTTATAATTTTATTACTTGGATATAAAATGATAAAAGTCCTTATGATTAGTTCCGGATTAATAAGATATGAGACAGTATCAATCCATAACTGTTTAATCATTAAATATCCCTAGTCATAATATTATCGAGACTGGACATCGATAATGCGGAATAGACTAGTATTACACATGTGGGTGTGATGTCAAGACGGAAGTATCACTTCAGTCATATGAAGATGATGATCACGCAGAGACACAGAACTGGTTCTCTATAGTGTTGCACCCATCGGGATAATATGACTTAGTCATGATTATCCGATTAAAGAGACTAGTTGCTTGTGATCCGATATATGCTTCGTACAGGGCAGACACTATTCCAGCCCCAGGCCTTGCATGTGACATCTAATACTGGATCGCAATACAGAATACTACGTATTCTACGTCGGACAAAGATTATATATTCCAGTAAGAATATTTCTGGAGAATTGGGTAGGCACGGTGCTTTGCTAGAAGCCAACCATGTCTTGTAAATCGGTTAGCACGTAATACGAGGTACGTACTAAATCAGATAGTCCGATAACCGGATTTACTTCCAACATATCCAGAGATCTCTTGGGTCGCTTCCCAAAGATTCACCGATGACAGTTGACTTAAACTAGAAATAATCTGGGATTAATTTAGAGAGAGAAAATTAATCTGGGATTAATTGAGGCTTCATTTAATCTGGGATTAAATGTGTTCGGAAGAGAGAGAACGCGATTAATTTAGAATTAATAAATTAATCGGTAAAATAAATCTAATAGTTAAATTTGATTTTTCTATTTAATTTATTCGTATGGGCTAAAATTAATATATCGAAAATATTAATATGAATTGGATTTCATTACGAAATTAAAGTCGGACTTTAATACGAACGAACGAATTAATTTAGAATTAATTCGTAAACGACGTTCGTAATATATTTGCGAGGTATCGTTATTTAATTAAATTAGATTTAATTATTTAGCGACGAAAGTTCATTTAATCGGATTGAACGGAACCGAGCCGCTGTAAATGTTCGTAGAGACATTTGAATTTTGAATTCAAATGTGGGGCCCACTTCACATGTGGTAGTTGGGAGGGTAGTTGGCATTTATGCTAAGCCACCAACCATCCAACTACCTTGGAATGGTTTTGGTAAAACCATTTACCCAACCACCTAGTTTAGGTGAAAAGGGTAAAAGTGATTTTACCAAAAGCCAACTCTCCCTCTCATTTACACACTTGGAACAAAACACACAAACCCTAATACAAGGCATTTGGGCGTGAACTAGTACCTCTCCTCTCTTTGATTTTTGTTTTAAATCAACAAAGCTAGCACTTGTAGAAGTCTTCTAAGGTGATAGGAAAACCAACTCAAAGCTTGGAATCAACAAAGGAAAGATCTTGGAGATCTTCTTCTCAAAAATTTTAAAAGCTCAAATCCATTCAATGTCAGTAATTCCGCAACTTATAATGAATTTATGAACACCTTTTCTTGCTTATTAGATCTTTGGCATGTTCTAGGAACACTAACACTCAAACCATCAATAGAATGCTTATTAACTCATTATTAACATTCTATGATCTTTAGACATGCTCAACCCTATCCTCAAACTTCCATCCTCCAAAAACACAAAGAATAAAGAATAGAAAAATATAAGAACATCACAAGATGAAGCAAACAACAAGTGGAACATTTTTCTATCTAATGGCAAGTTAGAAATACTTACTAAAATCCAAGTTATCTTTGATTTTGTCTTTGTCTTTCTTCTTCTTCCTCTCAAGCTTCTTTTGTATTCTTTTAATGGAGTTTTGGATGATATTTTTTTTTTGCTTAATGAAAATATCCAACACTTTAGCTATTTTCTAACTTGGCCGAATTCAATAACAAGATAAAATATTATTATTTTTATTTTATTTCATTCAAGCCAACTTGGCCACTTGCTTATGAAATCATTAACTCTTTAATGAATTTCTTAAAGTCAAGTATAGCATCTTTATGTCATCTCAACAAATATCATAACTTTAATACATTTATATTTCAATTAGATTAATTATTTAACAATTAAATAATCAATTAATTATTTAAATACAAATATATTAAATATATGTATTATATTTACAATAAATATCAAATATATATATATATTATATATATATATATATATATATATGATATTAGTCAAATATCTCAATTTGACAATTAATCAATGTGTATTTGAATTAATCTAACATTAAATTCAAATACATAAAAAATTAAGGAAATGGCTATCGGGTCCCCACACATGTATTTTGCATTTAACCTTTAAAAGACTTTATAAATAATCAATATTATTTATAAATGTTGCCCTAGTGCTCTATGAGTATATTTCATTAGTGAGACTCTAGATTCAGACATATCTGTCATGAAATCTAATTTCCTGTCCATAATTTATCCACCTATAAATCATGACGATCATGGATAAACTCGCTGATTCATACAGGTCGAGGTCATGGAAAATGTATAATTCCTCTATCACAGGTATCCGGATATATCCTAGAGATATAGATATAAACGTCAAATCTCTATAGGGATTATCCCGTCGACGTCTCTATTATCAATCTCAAAAAGAGAACATTTAGAACTGACTTCTAAAATGTACCATGGGCCTATGGTTATTATCTGATTGCTAATCATATGGACTACCTTTGCTCTGTACACAGAACTGACGGATCCTATCTTGATACACACAGGACACCCTATCTACACCCAACGAACAGGCGGAGGTCTGATCTTAATAGATCGGTGACGTGACTGCCATCTAAGTGTAGCAGATGTCTCATATACCCACAGTGGGATCTCAAGTCTAAGAATCACAAATGTTACTCAACCCGAGAAGATTCTTATTGACATTGGTGTACCATTCATTAAGAATCTTCGGTGAGTCGTTCAGTGTTTATCCGCTATAAACACCTACATGCCTATACTAGTTTCCAAGACTTATGGTTCATTGAGAAACTATTGGAATCATTTATTCCAGTATACGACATGTACTAGTCTCAACGGGTTTACTTTACTGACCAAGTAGTGTAAACCTTTACCAGGAACTATCTAAGAATGACAACGTCATGAAACAACTCAATGTCAGTTGCGACGCTTTTGCAACAGCATCATGACTAGTCATTCTAAGGTCATTACGTCTTTACCATATTAAAAGACACATTATATTATAGAAACTGCACATATATTATTCATAATAATGACATTTTACAGTAGTATTCTCAAAGAAATACAACCGAGAATTGGCGCTCTGAGCACAAACCCCAACACACACATCTATAAAAAACTGTGAACAGTAAATTTATTTGATGCCTTTTTTATTTTGATTAGTTCTCTCTCATTTGAACTCAAAATTGGGTGTTTAAAAGCTCGTTGGAAAGCTAACACCCTGAAATTAATTTTAGACACAGGTTTTGCATGATTTGGTTAGGATTTGAATTATGAAATTGCATTTAAAGTTCACGCATCTGCTGAAAATGTGAATAGTAAATTTATTTAAATAAAATAAAATGCAATATCAAAATTAAATATTAGTCAAAGTTATTTAATGCCTAAAATACTTCCAACATATTAAAACTCATATGCTTGATGATTCTATGTATGATTAGAATTGGCATGATTATTTTAGGGTGCAAACATCTAGAGACTTTCTAAGGAATAGAGAGTGTATTGCTTATTCATTAGTGTAGGCATTGTATTTTTGCATGTGAAACCCGATGATGAGCCTCATTTGGAGGCACTATCTTTTAAGTCGCGGAAATCGCGGGAAACGGACGTCGGAAGGGAAGAAATAATTAATATATGTCACGTGTTTAGCTTCGGGTTCGCTGTTGGATCTCCGTTTTAAAACTTAACCTTAGCCCAAGCCCATTAAATCACATCCAAAGAAATAATTAATATATGTCACAAATCAAAATAATTAAAACATTTAAAATATATGTCACAAATTTTAAATTAAATTCACAAACTAATTAAATTAATAAATTAAATTAATTGCAATTAAAATTAAATCAAATAAAATCAAAAATCAAATACAAGATTAAATAATTCACTTCCAAATTAAAATCAATCAAAATAAAATAATTTCTAATTTAATTAAAACACTCCCCTAATTTAAGAAATTCCTACCCAAATTACAATTATCTCTTGCCTAAAATATTCCAATCATATACACATAATTCTAAATTGATTTATTTCCTTCTTAACAAACCATGCAAACCCTAATTGATAACTATATAAACATGACTTTTTGCAACCCTAATGGAGACTCTCATTCACGGCATCAAACAACAAAAAATATAAAACCCTAAGCATTGTTCTCTCTCGAAAAGAAAAAACACACTGAAACAAACCCTCCTCTCGCCACAAACTCTCTCAACCCACACTGCTCCAGCCCCCATTCAAGCAACCCTCCCTCTCGGCAGCAGCAACCTAAACCATGTAACCTTCACGTTAAAAGTCAATAACGACACAGGCCCCACTCACTAACCTTCAATCCACGCCACCTAACTCTTACACTCGGCAACTTCACAGCCTGCTCACCGAGCAAGCCACTAAGGCACACTCACGCCTCATCAAACAATAAGGTACCCTCATCAGCGCCTCAACCGACCAAATAACCCACAAAGCCACAAATACTCATCACGCCACCTGCCCTCAACAGATCACGCCACAAGCCACAACTCACCCCTTCACGTAGCCACAAACTACAGCCCACATGCCTACGGCCCCTTAATAAAACGCAAGACACGTACCCCTCAAAGCCCATTCAGCCAAAGACTTCATGATCAAATAACCATATAACTTCATCGACCCTATCTGCCACTCCACCCCACACAGCCCCCAAAGCCACGCATCAACCCTACAAACTGACCAGCCGAGAGCAAGCAATAAACCCCTGGAACAGCCCCTGAGACAGCCCCTGTAAAGACCAAAAATACCCCTGAAACAGTCCCCGAACTACCCTCAAAACTGTCCCGAAATTGCCCCTTGAATCGCCGAAAACAGTGAACAAATACAACCAAAACAGTAACCAGAAACTGCAGTCCAAAACAGCAGGAAACGGAGCAAAAACAGCAAGCAAAACAGCAAAACAGCGAGCTAAGACGCTAAGCCGGTGAACCAGAAAAGTTGCGGAGTGATAGCCCTTCCGACGGCCGTGAAACGCGAGTCCGAAAGTCGACATAAAAGGTTAGACCTGATGGTACCTTTCACACTTGTTTTTTATTTGATTTTTATTGATTCTTTTATTGTGTTTTAATTGTTTATTGAATATTGTTTGCATGTGATGTGTGTTGTGGCCATTGATTAAAACGGAAAATACGTCGTCTCTCGTGGTATATAGGATGGAAACCCAGACGTAAATTCCGTAGCCGATTCCGAATGGACGGTAGTGCGGTCTGTACTTGGGATACAACTACACGTACCACTTGAGTAAACGGCGTATATTTCGCTTTATGTTATTTTGATTATTCTCACTTTATTATTCCGTCTTTTAATTTCCGCATGTTATTTATTTATGTTGTGATGCGATCGAGCGCATGGGCTTAGTAAGTGCGATGAAAGGTCCCCTAATTGGAGGGGTTAAAATCATTTACCATGATGCTTTGCCGCGCCGGTTGATGTGTGTACGGTTGGATGTAAGATATGTTCAATCGGGCATACTACGTTTGATATGATTGTCTTTATTTTTGTATGTATGATGCGATTGAGCGCATGGGCTTAGTGAGTTAGTCCAAAGGTCCTCTCTTTGAGAGACGAAGAGCCTAAAAGGCCACCTTTGTGACACTACTTCGCCGCGCCCCCTTCATTTTGTTGTTTAGTATGACGTCTTCTTACATGACCATGCATCATATCACATTGCGCATGGGCTTAGTATGTTGGTCTAAAGGTCCTCTCTTTGAGAGACAAAGAGCCTAAAAGGCTACCTTTACGGCAGTACTTCGCCGCGCCTCTTTTATTTAGTTATTCGCTTCATAACGTCTTTTTGAAAATTCATGCATCATATTGCACTGCGCATGGGCTTATCAAGTGAGATTAAGGGTCCTCCACTTCGAGGGGTGAAAATGCTTGAAAGCTACCTTTGCTACAATGATTTGCCGCGCCCCTTAATATGTTGTTATGTACGAGAAGTCATATATTCATATGTTCATGTATGTGTCATGTTGTTTACTGCATTTTGGAGGTCACTGCTGTAACCCCGTTCGAACGCGTTCCAGGACGCCGCACGAACGCACGTTTTCTGTCTGGTCTAGTTCGAACGCGTTATCAAACGCCATACGAACGCGAACCTTCTGTTTACCGTTCGAACGCGTTTACGAACGCTACACGAATGCGAATACACTGAATTGAGTCATTTTCATCACATGTGCGTCTGTATCTATATCTATCTTCTTTTGCACCACGTCATAGCATGCTCACTTTAATGCCTAATTGCATCTCTAAGCGTCTTTTTGCATTATGTACTTAGTTGACTCTTTTATTTGTGCATGGACATGTAATGGCTATTTGTTTATGATATGTCTATGAAATCACATGTTCGCCATCATTTGATTCGCCTTTATGTGTGCTTGTGTGGTTAGTATGCGCTTGCGTTTCCATGAATACAACATGCCAATGAAATTGTCCGTTTGTTGATTTAATGTACTTCTAAGCATGCAATCTTATATGTGAAATACATGTATATTTAGGCGCATATTTTATTTTATAAATGTGAATTTAGAAGCATGATACCCTTAGAAAAGTGTTACTTTAGCTTGTTTAAATTATTATATAAATCCTTTCATTACAAGTGACATGAGTAAGGGACCATTCCGAACCCAACGGTTTGAGGTCTTCCCTTGCGAGGGGTGAGTGCGGCCTTAAATCTCATTTTCCCGGTTCACAACCGGGTGGCGACTCCATTATTCTCCGGTTTAGTCCCCCGTGGCTACACCGTACTCCGACCGACCCGCGAGCCCGGGACAGCATGCGTCGCCCAGTTCCTGTGTCCCATAATTCGCTAAGAAATTATTTCGTCATGAACTTAGAGATTTATTACCTTTAAGGCTAATAAATATAAATCACTTGTTTATAATAAAAGACATTATAAAAGATAAAAATGGGGTGGGACCAAGGGGTTAATAAAACTTTCCAAACTAAAGTTAATTTAACCAAAGGTATTACTAGAGTTAGGTAATGATGTGGTGTCTTCCTTCACTCACTAACTTTTTATAGCCAAAAGGAAAAGCTGTGAAGACATCTAGATAATCATTTACTCAAAGCTTATCTTAAATCATATTTAAAGTATTGGACTAATTTGGAGGATCTATTGTTTATCCATGTCACCAAGGCGATAAGAGCCTAAGAGGTGAGGGTATTTAAGAGAGTTCGCTCCACCCTCCCTCTGGGGAATTTTCAATGGAGGAATCCATTTGATAATTATTCACTTAAACTTGCTAAAATCCTCAATAATAATTTAAGTCTAAAATTTGGCTCCCATTGTAAAGTATAGACCCAAAGGGCTTGAATCGTATTGGCAGGACTAGGCTTTACCAGACTGACCAATACCATTTTTTCCCTGAATCATACTATTGACAATTTTGACTTTTCTGAGTCATAAGACGCAACGACCCTTAGGCATGGTCTTATAACTTAGTGGCAAAGATTGGGTGTCCACAAGGACTAGCATAAGTTATGGCATGTTTGATTGCCCAACCCAATGATCAAGGAATTGTGATTTATATCATAAATTGGTTGGGAACCTACCTAATTATCGTATTTTATAATGACCGGCCCTAGTCGGAGTTATGAAATGTTGATAATGGGATCCTTGCCCACAAGAAACCCATCATATTGGGGTTGATGCGATTTGCTTAAAATTTTAAAATAATTGAGTGGGAGCAACTTCATAATAAAAGCCCATGTTATTATGAAACATTAATGAAAACATATTCTTAATTTTAACATTCTCTCTTAACAGGTGGGTTAAAATATTTCACAAACGTTCAAATGGCAAACAGAGTATCACTTCGTTCCATCCTTGATGAGCATAAGCTCAATGGGGACAACTACAATGACTGGTTTAGAAACCTTAAAATTATCTTACGACAAGAAAACATTTTATATGTTCTTGAAAGACCATTTCCCCCTAAACCCGCAGAAGATGTTGACCAGATACATTTGATGCTTGGAAGAAACACGTCGATAATGATGAGCAAGTAGTTTGCATAATGATTGGCTCTATGTCGGACGAACTTCAGAAAGCTCACGAATATATGGATGCTCAAACCATCATCTTTCACTTGAAGGAGTTGTATGCAACTTTCGTTCATACCGTGAGATTCCAAGTGTCATGTGCCTTATTCCAAACAAGGTATAAGGAAGGATCTGTTAGTGGACATGTGCTTAACATGATTTGCCACATTGAAAAATTGGCCAACCTCGGGTTCATCATGGATCATGAGATAGGTCACGATCTAATTCTTCAGTCCTTATCAAAAGACTTCTCTAACTTTATTATGCAGTTTCATCTGTCTAATAAAGAAGCTACTTTAGTAAAATTACACAATCTGATAAAGCAAGCAGAGAAAGACTTGAAATCGGAGCTTAAAACCTCCGTCATGCTTATGGGTACGTACCTGAAGCCACGAGGCCCAAAGAAAAATAAAGGCAAGGCCAAGGCTCCAGATCACCTAAAGCCCAATGGTAAGGTGGAGAAGAAAAAAGGAAAGGGGAAATGTTTTTTTTTTTAAAGAAGAGTAATTGGAAGAAAGACTGCAGATCCTTGAAAGCCAATGAAGCTAGGGAAGCCCAATAGGCCAAGAAGCCCAATGCTTCAGGTATGTTGTATATGATTGAACTATATTCTCAAAACTCTGAACCTTCTACTTGGGTGCTTAACACCGGTTGTGGGACTCACTTGTGTAACAATGTGCAGGGCCTGAGAAATAGTAGAAGACTCTGTCATGGGGAGGTTGACTTACGCATGGGTAATGGAGAAAACCTGGATGCATTGTTCGTGGGGAATTATTCATTAGTTTTGTCGAATGGTTTAGTTTTAGACTTAGAAGATTGTGTTTATGTACCTTCTCTAGTAAAGAACGTCATTTCAATTTCTTCTTTATGTAATAAAGGCTTTTCATGTCTAATAAGTTATCATGAATGTTCTATTTATTTCAATGAGAAAAATATAGAGATGGTATTTTGAATAATGGTATCTATATCTTACAAACTAACAAAGAATGTTCAACCTCTAATATATATAACGTTAACTCGAATAATCTCAATGAATCACTTCTATGGCACAGTTGCTTAGGTCATATCAATGAAACAAGATTAGCTAAGCTACATAAGGATGGGTATTTCAGACCCTTCAAATATGAACCTTATGGAACTTGTGAGTCTTGTTTACTTGGTAAAATGACCAAATTACCCTTCAAAGGTGAAGGACAGCGTGCAGCGGAGACATTAGAACTCATACACTCTGATGTATGCGGACCAATGTCAGTCACCGCTAGAGGTGGATTCTCCTACTTTATTACCTTTATCGATGATCACTCGCGATATGGGTATGTGTACCTTATACGATACAAATATGAAGCCTTTAAGAAATTCAAAGACTTCAAAGCTGAAGTAGAAAACCAGCTTAATAAAAGTATTAAGTCACTAAGGTCTGACCGAGGTGGTGAATACTTAAGCGGCGAATTTCAAGATTACTTGAGAGAAAATGGCATTGTTTCCCAGTGGACTCCTCCGGGAACTCCACAGCATAATGAGGTCTCCGAAAGAAGAAATTGGACATTATTAGATATGGTCTGATCAATGATGCCAGGCACAGATCTACCTCTTTCATTTTGGGGTCTTGCTTTAGAAACTGCAACACTACTACTAAACCAAGTTCCTTCCAAGACTGTTAGTCAAACACCATATGAGTTATGGTCTGGGAAACAACCTAGTCTTAGTTATCTAAGGGTTTGGGGATGTGACGCATATGTTAAGCTCACAAAACTAACAAATTGGATGATAGGGCAGTTAAATGTAAGTTTGTAGGATATGTCTTAAACTCAAGAGCATATGTGTTCTATGTCCCAAATGAACAAAGAATATTTATCTCACGAAATGCTAAATTTCTAGAGAAAAAATTCATTCTCAAGAAATATAGTGGGAGTAGACTTGACCTCGATGAGGTACGAGAAGGACAAACTAACACAGAACTAAACCCCAGGCCCTTCAAAAGGGCAGCGACAGAACAACCACAAGGTCATGAACTTAGAAGGTTTGGTAGGGAAAGACAAGAGCCTGAAAGATATGGTTTCCATATTGATGAGGAACATGATCAGGTCATTTGATAATGACAATCCCACTTGTTATGACGAAGCAATGCGTGGCATTGATTCAGTCAAGTGACTTGAGGCCATGAAATCCTAAATAGACTCTATGTATCAGAATCAAGTCTAGGACTTGGTAGATGCACCTGAAAGGATAAAACCCATAGGTTGCAAGTGGATTTACAAGCGTAAAACTGATGTAGAAGGCAACATCCAAACCTATAAGGCTAGGTTGGTGGCGAAAGGTTATAGCCAAATCCAAGGAATTGACTATGACAAAACCTTCTCGCCTGTTGCAATGATAAAGTCCATTTACTGGCACTAGCTGCACACTTTGATTATGATATTTGGCAGATGGATGTCAAAACAACTTTCCTTAATGGGAACCTCATAAAGGAAGTCTATATGACACAAACTGGGGGGTTTGCATCTAATGATGATCATAATAAATTATGCAAGCTTAAACGATCCATTTATGGACTCAAGCAAGCCTCCAAAAGTTGGAATATATGATTTGATGAGACAATCAAAGAATTTGACTTCATCAAAAATGTAGACGAGCCTTGTGTTTATAGGAAAAGTAGTGGGAGTGCTGTTGTATTTCTTGTATTATATGTCGATGACATATTAATCATCGGGAATGATATTCCCATTATGTAAGCCACCAAGCAATGGTTATCTTAGAATTTCTCCATGAAATATTTGGGAGAAGCAGCTTACATCCTCGGCATTAAGATCTACCGTAATAGATCTAAGAGGTTTTTAGGACTTTCTCAATCTACGTACATAGATAAAGTTTTGAAAATATTCAAAATGGAAGATTCCAAAAGAGGTAATTTACATACTTGTCATGGAATCAAATTATATAAGGAGCAATGTCCACGTACTCCTTCAGATAGAGTGCGTATGAGTAGGATCCCTTATGCTTCAGCAATAGGATCGATCATGTACGCCATGCTATGTACAAGACCTGATGTCTCTTATGCTCTTAGCATAACGAGCAGGTATCAGGCAAATCCTGGTGAGCAACACTGGGCAGCTGTCAAAACAATCCTCAAGTATCTGAGAAGAACTAAGGATGTGTTTTTGACATACTGAGATTGTTCTGAGAAGAAAGTCATTGGTTACTGTGATGCGAGCTTTCAGACCGATAGAGATGACAGCACATCATAAACAGGATATCTGTTTACTTTGAATAGTGGTGCTGTCAGTTGGAAAAGCTTAAAGCAGTCAACTACAGTGGAATCCACCACTGAAGCTGAGTATATTGCAGCATCTGAGGAAGCTAAAGAAGTATTCTGGATAAAGAAGTTCATCACGGAGCTGGAAATGCTTCCCGTGATAAAGAATGGCATCACGATGTATTGTGACAACACGGGCGCCATTGCTCAATCAAATGAACCAAGGTCCCACTAGAAATCCAAGCATGTACTCAGGTGATTTCATTTCATCGGGGAGATTTTTGAGAGAAAAGAAGTTATTATAGAGAAAATACCCACAGAAGATAATCTTGCAGATTCTCTTACTAAAAGGCTGACTCAACAAAAGCATGATAGGCACACCCGAGACTATGGTGTCCAGATTCATACCAGTCGACTATAGTGCAAGCGGGAGATTGTTAGGGATATGTCCTATACCCAACTTATAGATGGGCTATATGTACATGTATTTGTAATATTTTCATTAATTAACAAACTGGCAATCTTTATTATACGTGTCTTACATAGGTTATATAAATCATCAAACATTGTAATAAAGCCCTTGGAGTAATAAGATGATAGCTTCCACGCCTTAGGAGAATCATTACTCTCAAACGTTCCTAGCATAGTTTTTTGAATAATCTGAGCGTTCATAAAGCGGAGAGACTAGCATAATGATATGATCCGCCCTTAAGTGGGGTAGCCGATCTCATATGCTACTAGCGGAGATTCGTCTACTTGGTGTATCACATGGATGCATGAGTTGCTGGTATCCATCGAACTGACCGCCGAAAGTTTTCACATGGAGTGTTTATCCCATGTGTCTATGAGAACTTTCATTTATCGACTGTATAACTAGTCCTTAGACTTGAGGTCTTTCCAATCTTATATGTGGATCAAATAACTTTGATATTCTCCTTCCCTGGTTCAAAAGATCCGGTCACAAGGGTATGATTGGGTCATTTGTTGAAACACATGAAGTTTGTAAAGATACAACAGAGAATCGCCACTCTCTCGGATAACATTTGCTTATAAGAGTAGTATTCCAATTCGCGGGTTGATGTATGTGATCAGTGTTTAAGACTGTGGCCACAGCCGAAGAATCTTGTGAGATTCTTGGGTTAGCACGACTCATGACACCATCAACATTATACCTTTGACTGTATAGGTAGACATTTTCCGTACCCTAGGTCAAATGGTGGGGATATAATGAGGCAAGGGACCGTATCATATGTAAATCACATACAGAATGGGTATATATCTTTCCTTCTCATTTGGGGGCCTTAGCATGTTGCTAGATGTCAACCTTAGTCATTGAAATCGAATGACTATCTGATCGGAGGATAATTTATGTTCGATTAAATTATCACGATTCATTTCATGTCCAACTTGAGGGGAACCTAAAAGGTCACACACAACAAAGTTTAAATCAATGGTTAACAGTGCACAGTACAAAATTAATAGCATATATGATTGCTATAGGAATTGTTCGTAAATGGTTTAATGTGTTTAATTATTGAACAGATCATTTATGAGGTTCCATAGTGGCTTAGGGATTGGTGAATGACGATAGAGGCATTTTGGGAATTAGAATAAATAAATAAATAAATGTGAATAATAACATGAATATTAACGTGAATAGTAACATGAATAGTAATGTGAATAGTAAATTTTTTATAATTTTATTTGTTATTTGTTTTGATTTTCAATTCGGCCCAAACTCTTATTGGGGTTTTATAATCTCATTAAACCACTAAATTAAGATCCAATGACTAAGATTAAATTAGCTTTTATCCCACATCAGATTCTTAATTAATTTTGTTGTCTTTGGAGTACTACAAAAACCCAAAGAATTATTCACAAATTTTTTACACTAAAACCTTTCATATCTTGGGTTTATATAAGTGTGAAACTCTAAAGTTTAAGAGTAAGCCACTGATTTTGAGAATCCTTAAGTCTAATTGACTAGAGGAATCTCAAATTAAAAGTTTGAGATATTCGCCTAAGCTAGAAACAAAGGAAAAATACCCGTGCACTCAAGGCGTAGTCTTGCCGTTGAGTTTTGGCTTTGGTATGTGCAACTTTGCTGGCCACACACTTAGGTGGCTCTTTGTAACGTGGAAGAGCTTGCTGATTTCGAGAAAAGCTTGTAGATTAGAGGGATGACTAAACGAGTCTTCAGTTCAAGTAAATTTTTTCTTTCTTTATTTTAATTAGAGTCTTTATGATAGTTAGTATGTTTAGGTTTATGTTCTTTGCATGTTTTATGAGTTTTTATGCTTAGAATATATAGTAACATGCCTAGGCTTGTAGAATAATCAAAAAAAATGGGTCTTGGGCAAAGGGATAGCGACATCTTAATTTTGATTTTCCGCTGCGCACTCGCGGCCACTTCCCAACACCCATTTCCATAATTGGGACTTTTTGTCACATCTTCTTTTTATATCGTGGCTCAGCAGCTTCCGATACAAACTTTGTTGCATCAAAACTTGATCCAGTTGTCGTTGAGGTTCTCGTTCTCTTAGGGGCCATTTTCAATTTTTTAACATTTCGACAGAATTTCCCCCAAATTTTCAAGATTTCCCAAAATTTAAACCTGACACTAACAATTCACAAAATATTCCACAACCGCCAAAACTTCACCCCCAAATTCTACGAATTTATCACTTAGCAATTTCAACAAACACCCACAAACACAGCAAAATCACACTTTTTTATAGTAAATTTTCGAAAAAAAACACATCCGAATCGTGAGCTTGACTCCCCAAATCTGAGTCTTTCACGTAAAAAAATGGAAGATGGGGGTGTGATTTGGTGATAGATTTGATTGTTTGGTTGAAAGAGAAAATGAAAAAAAATGAGATAAAACGAGAGAAAATCAAGGGGGAAATGGAAGATTTGGAGTTTAATGAGATTGGTTGAGTGATTTGAAGGGGAAATTGAGTATTGGGTGAAGAAAACTTAAGAAAATATGAAGAAAAATGAAGAAGAAGATGAAAAAATGGAATGAGAAGAACACTCGGCGGCCACTGGTTTAAGACCTGATATCGCGTTTGCATCACGACGTGCAGTGTTTCTACGTCACGATGCGATGCTCTAAAAATTGGGTCCTCACGTGTTAGGTCATGGCGTCGCGACACACGGGGTTTAACGTGAGTGACTTAGTTTTTTTTTTTACAAAAATACGAATCTTTTAAACATATTCATTAAGATGCGTCTCAACAGCTGATTATTTACTCTGCCATCTCTGATAAATTGAATTTTATATTCAAGATTTTGTCAAACTTTATTTCATGATAACCCCGTTTTCACTAGTTTGATTTTCCTTAAGTGCTCCGTCTATGTTTTTCCCTGCAAAAAAAAAAAAAAATATAACACACAAAATTAAAAAACTATACAATATATGTACACAAAATACAAAAAAAATAAAAATAAAAATTTTGCATGGGTTACCTCTCTGCCAGCATAAAATTTTTTGTCTTTAACCAGACGCGATTGAAGTCCATCCGTCAAGGAGGTTTCAACGTGGTTTTGGATGTCCGATTAAAAACAATCCAATGAGTGTTGCTTTTAAGCGGTCTCTTCCAACGGTGAGGTGACCAAAATAATTTTGTCTCATTCAGTGCTCGTACCACCTTTTTAAACTCTGTCGCTCCAGTGGTTCCTGAAAAGAAAGAAAGAAAATCAAGGGGTCTCGTATGGTGCTTCACTTTGAATGGGGGTGCCATTCTGTCAAGCTTTTGGGCAGTGTCTTTTATTTGTACTCCCCAATACAGTGATTTCTCCTAAATTCATGAGATCTTCAATATGGTTAGACACTTGCTCCTCCATTTGTTTTGCTTCTTGCTCCACCTTTTCTTCACAGATGTACTTCATAATTTCATTGTTCAGTTTTTTATCTATCACCTGTGAAATGCATGCTCCATATGTGTCAACCTGAGGATGTAAAGACATGTCTGATTGTAGGTCTTTATCCTTTATGGTTGGTATGAATGACTCGGGTAGCTCTTCTTCAAACATCTGTGCAATGCATGCTCCAAGATCTTTATTTTGAGAATGCAGAGTTTCATCCTCACTTGTTGGTGTAGTTGGTAAAAACATCTCTATTTCTTGTTCCTCCTCAGAGTTCGATGAATAATAAAAATCAAATTGAGATTCTTATTTTTTGTTCTCCTGAACCGATACCTCTGCCTCAACATCATCTCCTGTTAGGGTGTTATTATGAAACTCTTGGTATTCGAAGGCTTCATCAGTGTTATTTGAATTTGCTCCGTGAGGTATGTAGTTCTGATTGTTGATTATTTGTCTCGATTAATTTACCAACCTCTGTAAGGTTTTTATTTGATTCAGAAACGTTGCATCTTGTTTAGCTTCCCGTTTCTTGAGCATATTTATCAACTATCTTCTACTAATGGTTCTTGTCCTTGAAGATTGTAGGTTGATGGTATATAAGATGAAAAAAATGGTTAAGTGAAATATGCTAGTTCATTATATAAAGGTCTCTGATAGTTCTGCCAATCTGAATTGTAGTTGTAAATGCATTGATCATTTAGGTGGTTATCAGCACATATCTCACATCTCAGAAATTATTGAGAAAATGTTGTGTTATTTCTCTCTGATATCGATGGATAGTTGTTGGGCTGGACAATAGGCCTCAGAAAACCAGACTGCTGCTCCCTGATATGGGGTGTATCTTCTCCTCGTAAAGCTCGTAATACTTCCATCTCCCAATAGTGATCCAATTCAACCACCTGAAAAAGAAAAGAAAGAAATAAAAATTACAGATAAAAATAAAGAAAATTAGATACAAGTAAAATAGATAGCTTCAAAATTAATAACGCAAGAAAAATATATCCCCGGCAACGACGCCAAAAACTTGATCTGTGAAATCACACACGTAATGAAAGCACACATATCGCTCAAGTAGTATAAAAATATCGATCCCACGAGGATTTAATTTCTATTGTTGTTATTAATTATTGATTCTATTTATTTTCAAGTATCTAATAAAGGTGAGAAGGGAATGATAGCTTGATTGGTTGGTTGAATGTGATTTACTAAATAAAATTATAAAAGAAAATACTAAGGAAAATAAACAAAATTCAAAAATACATAGGGTTGTGATTCCACACAATATTATTCTAATGGTGAATTGATTCTCTTATATATATGTAATAAATCAATTTGTTAACCTAAAACACGAAGATATGTAAAAGCCTCTTCCGATGGTCAGATGCAAACACCCAAATTAACCCAATTAACTATGTTGATGGTGGTTTCCGGGCACTATGTCATTTAAGCAGCACGACAGGGGTAAAAGGGTAATTCCCTTATTGGTCCGGATCATTAATACCGACCCGACCACATGAGTCAGGGGCCGATCACTTAAGATCGTTAACCCGACCACTTAAAGATTGGATGACCGGGCAATTATCAGGTCGACAGCAGCACTCTCAGTACAAAAAACTATTGTGACCGACCTCATGAAGACCGACCATATAGCGAGGCGTGCTCCTGAAGATAACACCCTATCCTTGTGGATAAGATGACAAGTTATCCTATTTTCATGAGGAAAACTGGTGAGTTAATATCCTAATAGGATAAATGAAGTAAATGTAGTTTTGATTAGGAATCCTTATGGGAAAAGGGAACAGTTTTGACTAGGAATCCTTATGGGAAACGAAATTGTTTCAACTAGGAAATTCTTGTACAAATAGGAATATGATTTCTACACTATTATAAATAGAAGGGTAGAGTGTGCATAAGGGAAACAAGTTAAGAAACAAGTTGGGAGTTAGAAGTTGAGATCAGAATCATCAAGCTCTGACTTGTAAACACAAAAAAAATCTGAGAAGCGTATTTCAGTAATAAAAAGTATCATCCTCTTTGTGCCCGTGGACGTAGGTCGGATCCAAATCCACCGAACCACGTTAAACCTATTTGTCGATTGGTGTATTTATCCGTCTTTTGCTAAGTTTGCTTTTGGTCCCCCATAACCAAACAAATTCACTATTGAGGGAGGATTCCCTCGGAGGCGATATTCCCGTATTGCCCTGAGACCAAAATCCACCGTCAACAGTTGACGCCGTCTGTGGGGAACGCAACAAAAAGCAGCTCGCGTGGTAAGACAATGGCAGAAGGTGGAAATCGCCAGTCCGGGGAGTTCAACAGCATAATGGATGAAGGAAAATGGAGGAAAATATGAGGAAATATATGGAGGAAAATCAAATCCTTCTGAAATCCATGATGAACAAACTGGAGAGGATGGAAGAGAGACGAATAATGAGAAACTTGGAGCCGGAACCAGTCGGAGGAGAGGCGAAATCGAAGGAAGGAAAAAGGGTCGCAGATGTGAGTGATGACGATGAACCGAGGAGGAAGAGTCCCTACGGATTGAGGTCCGTAGTCGTAGAAAAAGATTTACAAACGGAGGATACATGGGAAGAAGAAGAGGGGAGACAATCGCCAGATTCATCCTGTGATGACCCTCGCGATACCAGAAGGGGAAACAGGAAAGATAGTGAAACTGGACGGGAAGTCTCAAGTCATGAGGAACGCCGCACTCGTGGTGACAGACGCGAAGAAGGCCGCGGAGGCAGCATAGTGACACAGATGGCAGTATAAAGTCTTGGTTAAGAAAAGAAATGGCCAAGTGGGGAGTAAACCCCAAAACTGATACATCAGATGTTCGGGATGACGAGGTTGAATCTCCCTTCACAGAAGAAATAAGGTCGGCAAAATTCCCAAGACGTTTCAACATGCCATCCATGACGCCCTACAAAGGCCATTCAGATCCAAAGTCTCATATTGAAAGTTTTGTCCTATTAATGGAGGTCCAAGGAGTAGTAGGGGATGCCGTTTGTAAAGTTTTCCCTCTAACCTTGGGAGGATCTGCCATTCTGTGGTTCAGAAGTCTAGCCCTAGGGAGCATCGGAAGCTTCGTGCAACTCAGGAAGTCATTTGTTCGGCACTTCAAAGGGGCATACGTCCCAAAGAAAATGGTGGGAGAATTGAGACTGATGAAGCAGGGGGATGATGAGCCCCTGAGGAATTTTATTGAAAGGTACCACAATTTGGTGCTCGAGGTCGGAGCGTACGAGTCATCGGAAGCGCTAGAAAGTCTCAAGGGAGGTCTGAAGGTCGGGAAGTTGTGGACTCACCTGAGGATTCAAGACGTATCGGATTATGCCACTGCCCTGGAGTTGGCCAGGAAGTTTATCTTAATAGAGGAGGAGAAAAAGATTGTCCGGGGAGTAGACACCCGAAAGGCTAAGATACTCAGGTCAGACAACCAGTGGGATTCGATCAGAAATTTGAGGAGACCAGTCCCGGAGCAGAAGAAACTCAGACCGACACCTCCAAGTAGTAATGTTCAAGAGATAAAGTCTTATGTCCAAGTCAACTGTGTCGCGGGGAGGACAGTATACACCCCCCTGAAAAAACCTGTGACCCAGATAGTTCGGGAAATCCAGGACAAAGGTCTGTTGGCCGAGCCTAATTTGAGAAGGTTCCCGATTGAGGAGGGAAATAGTAGGGCTTATTGTATCTACTATAACGTAAGGGGACATGCCACGAATGGGTGCAGAGACCTGCGGGAGCAGGTGGAAGACTTGGTGAAAGAAGGCTATCTTAGTGTGTACATAGACCATTCGGTTTTTGAGGTCGACCAAGTTGATAGCTGAAGTCATCCGGTCGGATGCATGGAATGCTGCGATGCAGAGAGGATGTATTAAGAAGAGCCTTACTTGTAGTGACCTTTGTAGAGTTGCAAGAAAGACAACGGATCCCAAAAATGTGAGTAAGACATCTTCTGTCTTAGGCTAACATTTATTTATGCTTGTTTGTTGTGGTCCACACAATAGTTTTGATATTTGTTTTACGGCTCGGGTCTGCTCTTGTACCGCCGAGACCGATGTTTCTTTCCGGCTCGGGTCTGCTCTTGTACCGCCGAGACCGATGTTTCTTTCCAGCTCGGGTCTGCTCTTGTACCGCCGAGACCGATGTTTCTTTCCGGCTCGGGTCTGCTCTTGTACCGCCGAGACCGATGTTTCTTTCCGGCTCGGGTCTGCTCTTGTACCGCCGAGACCGATGTTTCTTTCCGGCTCGGGTCTGCTCTTGTACCGCCGAGACCGATGTTTATTTCCGGCTCGGGTCTGCTCTTGTACCGCCGAGACCGATGTTCTTTCCGACTCGGGTCTACTCTTGTACCGCCGAGACCGATGTTTCTTTCCGACTCGGGTCTGCTCTTGTACCGCCGAGACCGATGTTTCTTTCCGACTCAGGTCTGCTCTTGTACCGCCGAGATCGATGTTTCTTCCTGGCTCGGGTCTGCTCTTGTACCGCCGAGGCCGATGTTTATTCGGCTCGGGGCTGGATTTCGTTCCGCCGAGGCCGTTTGGTTATTCGGCTCGGGGCTGGATTTCGTTCCTCCGAGGCCGCTTGGTTATTCGGCTCGGGGCTGGATTTCGTTCCGCCGAGGCCACTTTTTTATTCGGTTCGGGGCTGGATTTCGTTCCTCCGAGGCCGCTTGGTTAATCGGCTCGGATCTGGATTTTATTCCATCGAGGCCTTATGGTTTATTCAGCTCGGGGTCGAGTTACGTCCCACCGAGTCGGCTTCTTTGGACTGGGGATGTAATATTCCCCCAGAGCCAAGTCTTTCTTTCAGCTCGGGATCGGGTTACGTCCCACCGAGTCGGCTTCTTTGAACTGGGGATGTAATATTCCCCCAGAGCCAAGTCTTTCTTTCAGCTCGGGGTCGGGTTACGTCCCACCGAGTCGGCTTCTTTGGACTGGGGATGTAGCATTCCCCCAGAGCCAAGTCTTTCTTCAGCTCGGGGTTGGGATACGGCCCACCGAGAGACTTACCATCGGCATGGGATCGAAGCATCTCCCACATGGTCGGCCCTCTATTGGTCTGGGGAGGTAACATTCCCCCAGAGCCAAATGTTCTTCTCAGCTCGGGATCGGGTTACGTCCCACCGAGTCGATCGTCATCAGCATAAGGGCAAAACATTTTCTCCACGGGTAGATATCGGGATCCTCGTTGACTAAGCACCTGAAGGTGGCAGGAATGACCAGATTTGCAGCCAATGCGTTTTTCTCTGTGATTTCTGGAGCGACCACCAGCAAGGCGATCAGCACACCATCTTTTTATAGTTCCCGGCACCAACTTGTATACTCGTTGGAACCGAGAACTAGGGGACAGATGTTGATGGTGGTTTCCGGGCACTATGTCATTTAAGCAGCACGACAGGAGTAAAAGGGTAATTCCCTTATTGGTCCGGATCATTAATACCGACCCGACCACATGAGTCAGGGGCCGATCACTTAAGATCGTTAACCCGACCACTTAAAGATTGGATGACCGGGCAATTATCAGGTCGACAGCAGCACTCTCAGTACAAAAAACTATTGTGACCGACCTCATGAAGACCGACCATATAGTGAGGCGTGCTCCTGAAGATAACACCCTATCCTTGTGGATAAGATGACAAGTTATCCTATTTTCATGAGGAAAACTGGTGAGTTAATATCCTAATAGGATAAATGAAGTAAATGTAGTTTTGATTAGGAATCCTTATGGGAAAAGGGAACAGTTTTGACTAGGAATCCTTATGGGAAACGAAATTGTTTCAACTAGGAAATTCTTGTACAAATAGGAATATGATTTCTACACTATTATAAATAGAAGGGTAGAGTGTGCATAAGGGAAACAAGTTAAGAAAACAAGTTGGGAGTTAGAATTTGAGATCGGAATCATCAAGCTCTGACTTGTAAACACAAAAAAGATCTGAGAAGCTTATTTCAGTAATAAAAAGTATCATCCTCTTTGTGCCCGTGGACGTAGGTCGGATCCAAATCCACCGAACCACGTTAAACCTCTTTGTCGATTGGTGTATTTATCCGTCTTTTGCTAAGTTTGCTTTTGGTCCCCCATAACCAAACAAATTCACTATTGAGGGAGGATTCCCTCGGAGGCGATAT
Source organism: Zanthoxylum bungeanum (assembly GCA_019454045.1). Lineage (NCBI taxonomy): Eukaryota > Viridiplantae > Streptophyta > Magnoliopsida > Sapindales > Rutaceae > Zanthoxylum > Zanthoxylum bungeanum. The sequence continues at coordinate 38,969 of SKCR01051178.1, read as the reverse complement.
TCCCGTATTGCCCTGAGACCAAAATCCACCGTCAACAAACTATATTCCTATGCCCTGAGACCACATGTCTGATTGTAGGTCTTTATCCTTTATGGTTGGTATGAATGACTCGGGTAGCTCTTCTTCAAACATCTGTGCAATGCATGCTCCAAGATCTTTATTTTGAGAATGCAGAGTTTCATCCTCACTTGTTGGTGTAGTTGGTAAAAACATCTCTATTTCTTGTTCCTCCTCAGAGTTCGATGAATAATAAAAATCAAATTGAGATTCTTATTTTTTGTTCTCCTGAACCGATACCTCTGCCTCAACATCATCTCCTGTTAGGGTGTTATTATGAAACTCTTGGTATTCGAAGGCTTCATCAGTGTTATTTGAATTTGCTCCGTGAGGTATGTAGTTCTGATTGTTGATTATTTGTCTCGATTAATTTACCAACCTCTGTAAGGTTTTTATTTGATTCAGAAACGTTGCATCTTGTTTAGCTTCCCGTTTCTTGAGCATATTTATCAACTATCTTTCTACTAATGGTTCTTGTCCTTGAAGATTGTAGGTTGATGGTATATAAGATGAAAAAAATGGTTAAGTGAAATATGCTAGTTCATTATATAAAGGTCTCTGATAGTTCTGCCAATCTGAATTGTAGTTGTAAATGCATTGATCATTTAGGTGGTTATCAGCACATATCTCACATCTCAGAAATTATTGAGAAAATGTTGTGTTATTTCTCTCTGATATCGATGGATAGTTGTTGGGCTGGACAATAGGCCTCAGAAAACCAGACTGCTGCTCCCTGATATGGGGTGTATCTTCTCCTCGTAAAGCTCGTAATACTTCCATCTCCCAATAGTGATCCAATTCAACCACCTGAAAAAGAAAAGAAAGAAATAAAAATTACAGATAAAAATAAAGAAAATTAGATACAAGTAAAATAGATAGCTTCAAAATTAATAACGCAAGAAAAATATATCCCCGACAACGACGCCAAAAACTTGATCTGTGAAATCACACACGTAATGAAAGCACACATATCGCTCAAGTAGTATAAAAATATCGATCCCACGAGGATTTAATTTCTATTGTTGTTATTAATTATTGATTCTATTTATTTTCAAGTATCTAATAAAGGTGAGAAGGGAATGATAGCTTGATTGGTTGGTTGAATGTGATTTACTAAATAAAATTATAAAAGAAAATACTAAGGAAAATAAACAAAATTCAAAAATACATAGGGTTGTGATTCCACACAATATTATTCTAATGGTGAATTGATTCTCTTATATATATGTAATAAATCAATTTGTTAACCTAAAACACGAAGATATGTAAAAGCCTCTTCCGATGGTCAGATGCAAACACCCAAATTAACCCAATTAACTATGTTGATGGTGGTTTCCGGGCACTATGTCATTTAAGCAGCACGACAGGGGTAAAAGGGTAATTCCCTTATTGGTCCGGATCATTAATACCGACCCGACCACATGAGTCAGGGGCCGATCACTTAAGATCGTTAACCCGACCACTTAAAGATTGGATGACCGGGTAATTATCAGGTCGACAGCAGCACTCTCAGTACAAAAAACTATTGTGACCGACCTCATGAAGACTGACCATATAGCGAGGCGTGCTCCTGAAGATAACACCCTATCCTTGTGGATAAGATGACAAGTTATCATATTTTCATGAGGAAAACTGGTGAGTTAATATCCTAATAGGATAAATGAAGTAAATGTAGTTTTGATTAGGAATCCTTATGGGAAAAGGGAACAGTTTTGACTAGGAATCCTTATGGGAAACGAAATTGTTTCAACTAGGAAATTCTTGTACAAATAGGAATATGATTTCTACACTATTATAAATAGAAGGGTAGAGTGTGCATAAGGGAAACAAGTTAAGAAAACAAGTTGGGAGTTAGAAGTTGAGATCAGAATCATCAAGCTCTGACTTGTAAACACAAAAAAGATCTGAGAAGCGTATTTCAGTAATAAAAAGTATCATCCTCTTTGTGCCCGTGGACGTAGGTCGGATCCAAATCCACCGAACCACGTTAAACCTATTTGTCGATTGGTGTATTTATCCGTCTTTTGCTAAGTTTGCTTTTGGTCCCCCATAACCAAACAAATTCACTATTGAGGGAGGATTCCCTCGAAGGCGATATTCCCGTATTGCCCTGAGACCAAAATCCACCGTCAACAAACTATATTCCTATGTTAACCAAGTTACCTAAATTTGTTAAGTTCAAGTTCCAATTATGGTTACCCCCGCCCGATAGGTATATGTCTATCCTGGAAGGAAATCTACCGTAAGGGTTATTTATCCTTAGATGAGCTCATGAGCTATTGATTTTAAGGCTGAAACCTAAAATCCATTTTCCAATTTCATTTTAAGTTTACCAAATCAATCTTATTAATGGCCAGTTAATAAGAAACATTAATATTAAGACTCAATAAATAAACCAAATCATCACATATTATATAAAGAAAATCAATTATTAAACTCGTGAATATTGTGTTTCATCACTTCCATAGAATAAAAAATAAAATATTGGGGTTAAGGGATCCACCTTTAATATTTCAAATGTAGAAATCTCACTAATTATAATATGAAAATTATCATTATTATCTAATTAAGTCAAATCAGCCATAAATGAGGTGTTATTATTTGTTCATAAACGAGTCATATAGGCGGTAATCTTGTCAGCTAAAGACCGACCATGTAGGCAGTGTCATATTATTTCAAATAAATAAAATCTGCCATTAAGGCGATATCAACTTTTAATCCATATTTTTAAATTAAAATTTTCATATTATAAATTAAGTGAAATTAATCTACCTTATCATATTAAAGGTTTCACCCTTCCCTTAGCGGAAAATTAACTACAAAACATAAAATAAAAATAAAGAAAATAAACTACTATTACTACTATAAATAAAAATACATAATTTAAATACTAAAAATAAATACAAACAAGATACAATCCTTAGATCCTTATTAGAAACCTTAAAGAAAGTATGATTTTGGAAAATAAAATCAACTTCAATTTATAGGCAAAATTCGGGGCTGTGTGTTGCGACGTGCCTTTGATTGATGACACGTGTACCTGGCTTCGGTGAGATGATGACACATGGCACGCGGCTATCAGCAGTTAAATTATTGACTAGGAGTCGCGACACGTGAAGGCCTGCAAATCGCAACGCTGACGTCATGTTGATGTAAGCAATGACACGTGTGCTGATGTGGCACAGACATGGCGATGATGAGTCTCGGTAGCATAGTAACCGTTGCGCGTCGCGACGTAAAAGGAGTGCGCTTCATGACGCATGAAATGGCAATTTTTCCATTTTGCCCGTTTTTCGCTGTTTTGGCCCTCATTTGATTCCATTGAGTCCTAAAATTTTATTTCTCTGCAAAAAAACACAAAACACATAAAAACATTCATAAAACCCGAGAAACTAAACAAAATATTAGGTCAAATGGGCGGAAAATAGTGATATATTTTCCGCTCATCAAAAATCACCAACCAAACAACAATCAATTTTTAGATACTTGTAGAAATTTAGCTTCAATAAATTATTAACTTAGGTATTAAGTCCTCGTAGGATCGATACATTTTATACTACTTGAGCGATATGTGTGCTTGCATAATGTGGGTGATTCCACCCGATTAGGTACATAATAATATAGCTTGAAGTTGAAATTAGGCTAATAAATTATGTATGGATGCTTTGGAAACTTGATCACAATATGCTTATGATTTGGGTAAAAAATATTCATGTTAAATATGGAACATAAAATAATAGTTTGGAACTCTAGATGAAAGCTTGGTGCTATGACTACCATTCTAGAATCACTTGACAATCTTTGAGTGACTTAGAAGAATCTGGAAAACGTATTATGTACAAGCTGAAGATCTCAAACCAAATCGAGTAGTCTCTGTCTTTAAGAGCTTATTAGCCTCACCTTGGTATTCTTTACGGATCACTTGGCTAATATTCTTTGAGAATAATTAATTGTTTCTTATAAAAATAGGCGTTCATTTCTTCAAGAACACGAACTTATTAATGGTGAAAACTCTCTAAACTATACCTTTTTCTTTTAATGTCGAAGGTCTAATGAAAATAATGAATTAATGAAAATGAGAACCTAAGGAATTATTTTCAGACATGGAGGGTTGCTTTTGTAAATACACATTTAACTTAAAAAAAGTAATCCTTTAAGAGTTATATCCTCCAATAAACTCTTTCACATTAAAAGTTATGTCTTATATTATTAAAGGATTATATCATTTCATTCTAAGGGACATATCCCTACAAATTGTGTCTTTACATATTTTATAAATATTAGAGAAAAATGTGTCTTTACATATGTTATAAATATTAGAGAATTTCCTATAAAAAGAAAAGCAATTGTTTTATCTTTTTAGACAAATACTTGCTACAAAAAGAGAGAGAATGAGTTCTTCAATATTTTTGGCCTAGAAATCAAGGTTAAAACAACCTAAACACTAAACTATGTAACCCTTAAGAGTTAAGGATGGTTTATGGTGTTGATAAATTTCCTAAAACAAAATTTCAAGAGTTGAATTTTGTTAAAAATTTTGTTGCCAATATTGAGAAACCTAGCCAATTCTTGGTTGCCAAGATTTGTTCAAGAGTAAAACTTATGGTAGTGGTAAGTTTGGAGACTAGTACTTAAAGTTTGGTGGAGAAAGCTTGGAGATTAGTATCAATTATTGATATGTGATACTGGATATTCATCTAAACTGTAAAAAGGTTTTAAAAATCAATTTCGCCTATAATCACGTTATCGTAACATAAATGCCAAATTCAAGATAAAAAATAAATATCAAGATACGATCTTGTATGTTTATGCAGTGCGCTTTTATTTACAAAGGATCAATGCTGACCCCTCTCCGGTTATTGAATCTATTTCTTTAGTAGTTTTTTATTTACATATTTTTTTAATTTTTTTAAGTTTTTTTTATTTATTTTCTTTGATTTAGTATGATATATTTGGCATGCACTAATACTACTAAGAAAATTAGAATTATCTTAATTAGATTCTAATTTTCGAATTTTACAATTAATTTATTAGAAAAGAAAGGAAAAATTTCAAATTATTAAATATGAGACTATGGGGGGACATTCAATCATAAAAAATGAGGACATGATTGTGTTGAGTTTTCTAGGTACAACCAAGATCTAATTAAGCATTAAAACATGTGAATACATCAAAGTAAAGTTGCGGAATAACTCACTTTGATCGGCTTTAGGATGCGACGAACACAAAGAAATGCTCCATGAAGCTCACGGCAATGCCTCCATTTGTGCTCCATTGTTGGATCTTCAAGCTCTAAGCTTTGGGTGTGGATTCCATGCTCATGAGATGGTTTCCCTATCACCTTTGTATGTCCTCATTAGTGTGCTAGCACCTTGGAAATTTTGCCACAAAATTTCCCTATGGTTTCTCCTTGTTCTCGGCCTAGCAAGAAATTAAGAAGAAAATTGGCCCTTGGCCGAATGTGAGAGAGGAGAGGGAGAGAAGAGAAAATGTTGTGTTGGTTGTGTTTGATTTTATCTTCCATCAACACACATCACTCAATGAATAGTGACTAGATGTCAATCACTAAAAAGTGATAAGACTTCTATCACTTGAATGACTAAGGATGTGACACTTGATGTGACTTATGGGCCCCATTATGATTCTAAATCGGAGTGGCCACGCAAACATTCCCGGGCTCGGGTTTGCTAATTCCGAATTAACGAATTTCCATTACGACTAAATTAAATCCAATTTACTTAAATAATTATGCCTAGCAAAATTACTATTTACGTCACTAACGAATTAATTCTAAATTAACTCGTTTGCCCGAATTAAAATCCAATTTTAATTCCGCGTCGAAATCCAATTTCGTTTAATATATCGAATATATTATTTTATCGATTAATTCCAAATTAATCGTTCTCTCTCTTTAAATAATATATTATCCCAGATAAAATATCTCTGTAATTAATCTCAGATTAATTTTCTCTCTCTATTAATTAATCTCAGATTAATTATGTTTGAGTCATACATCATCGGTGAATCTTCGGGAAGCGACCCATGAGATCCCCGGATATGTTGGCAGTAAATTCGGTCGTCGGACTATCCGAACACGTACGTACCTAGTACAATGTTTTTATCGATTTACAAGACATGGTTGGCTTCTAGCAAAACACCGTGCCTACCCAATTCTCCAGAAATATTCTTAGAGGAATATGTAATCTATATGAAGCGTAGTATACCAAGTATTGCGTATTTCGATCCAGTATCGGTTGTCACGTGCAAGGCCTGGGGCTGGAATTATGTCTGCCATGTACGAAGCACATATCGGATCTCGGGTAACTAGTCTCTATAATCGGATAATCATGACCTAGTCATATTATCCCGATGACTGTAGTACATAAGAGTACTAGTTCAGTATCCTACGTGATCATCATCTCCACTATGACTGAAGTGATACTTCCGTCTTGACATCACACCCAATACACTACGATTCTCAATATACCCAGAAGAGGCGTACACAGAACCTGTTAAAGCCCTGGACGACCAAAACCAAAGTATATTGATTGTCGCAAGTATTAGCGGTGCAAGTCTCAGGTTAAGACCACATACAGCTACCCTGATTCGGACTCCCAAAGACACATAGTCATACTACCAATGAGATTCCGAGGGGTCTATCCAGAGCGAAACTGTTTCTGTACCATCGGTAAACAGAACCTCATATTTCCTTACATGAGTATCCAATACCCAAATATATGAGAACTATGTCGTTACGCTTCCATAACACGCATAAGTGTAATACTAGCCTATTCCGCATTATCGATGTCCAATCTCGATAATACTACGACTAGGGATATTTAATGATTAAACCTTCATGGATTAATATTGTCTCATATCTTATTAATCTGAAACTAATCATATGGACTTTTATCATTTATATATCCCGGTAATCCAATTACAAATGATAAAAGAGCAATTTCCTTTGTCACATAGTTAATTTGTACAATAACACCATGATTTGTACAAATAGTGATGCTATGGGCCATAATTGTCCAACAATCTCCCATTTGGCCTATAGCCAATCACTCAAGTGTCCTACACCCGAACTATGTACGGGTCGCTCAAATTTCTGCTGAGAAATAGCTTTCGTCAGCTGATTTGCAAGGTTATCACCTGATGCAATTTATTCGATCATCACATCGCCACGATGTATGATCCAATGAATCAGTTGAAACCTCTTGAAGTACATACTTGGATAGTTGATGAGACCATTAATTCTTTAGCCTGTGTTGTTGCCTAGCTCAGCTGCTAACATAACTTTACCCAATCTAATTAGGATTATTTAGATCCAAAATGCTTCTTTTGCTGTCTCAGCTGCAGCAATATTCCGCTTTTTTTGTTTATACGACAACAGTATCTTGCTTGGAAGATTTCCAGCTCACTGTTCCATTATTCAAACTGTACAGTACCCCTTATTACGACATACAGTCATTTTTATCGGTTTGGAAACTTGCAGCGGCGAACCCAGTCACCTCAAGTTCTCCATCTCCATAGCTTTAAGAAAGCATCATTAGTTCTTCTAAGATACTAAAGGATGTTCTTAACATCAATCCAGTGATCATCACCTGGATTGGCCTGTTTGTGACTCCATATGCTCAAAGCATATGAAACACCAGGTCACGTACATATCTTTCAATGTACGAGTTCTCAAAGAGTGCGAACAACTTTTAGATCTATCCCAGTAGATCCTTATTCCCAGAATAAATGTTGTTTCTCCCAAGTGTTCTACGGAGAATTTTCATGAAAGTCAGGCTTTCACCGATAGTATCATGAGAATATCATTCCAAGAAATGATGTGTCATCATTACATAAGACAATCATTGTCAGTGCGCTCCCACTAACCTTCATGTATACACAAGAATCATATGCATTTTGAATTAAATCATATACCATTATGATTACATCAAAATGTGAGTTCCAAGAACCCAATGCTTGCTCCAATCCATAAATGGATTGATTTTACTTGCAAACCTAGTTTGCTTGTTATAGTACGACAAAACCGTCAGGATGTTGACAAATATCCTCCAAAAGGTTTCCGTTAAGGAAAGCGATTTTGACGTCCATTTGCCATATTTCGTAAACGAAATATGCAGCATCAGCAAGCATTATCCGAATGGATTTAATCATGGCAACTTGTAAAAGGTTTCGTCGCAATCGACACTATGTTGATGATGATACCCTTTATACACAAGCCTATCTTTGTATATTTTTATATTGTCATCCATGTATGTCTTCCTTGAAGACCCATATAGTACCAATAGGCACAATGCCTTTTCGGTACATCAACCAGTATCCAAACTCGGTTGGTATACATGGAATTCATCTCGGATTTCATGGCACTTTGCCATAAAAGGTAGTCGATACCTTGTATCACTTCCTTTCATGTAGTCGGTTTCCTCAATAAGATTGACATCTTTATGAGGTGAGATCAGATACCCATACCTCCCAGGTTATTTTCTGACTCTCTCCGACATACGCGGTTCTTGTGTATTCGAAGATTATTGGTACAAATTCATCCTTGATGAATTGTTTATGTTCTATTAAGGAATCGGTGCCTGGAACAGTATTACTCCGATTTTCATCGAGTTTTACTGTCCTCTCACTTACCACTGCATGTAGGTGTTCCTCTTAAGAAAACCACATGGAGAGCAATAATTAAATTGTTCTCTTGTGAGTTGTAAAAGTACTATACTTTGGTTTCCTTAGGATAACCAATTAGGCACTTATCCAATCTGGGTTTTAGTTTGGTATCAACCAAACATATGCCTAGCATTCCCAAATGTTCAGGACTAAGAAACCTAGTTTAATATTCCCAAATGATCCTTGAAGACCCATATTTAATATGAAGTCTGTCTAACAGATTTTCATGGAACCTTATTCAAAATAAGTTTTGCACTGTTTAATGCGTATCCTTTGAAGGAATGTGGCAGCTCAGAGCGACTCATTATTAACCTAACAATGTCCAACACAGTTCGGTTTCTCTGTTCGGACACACCATCAGGATGAGGTGTTCCGTGAGGAGTCCACTATGAAAGAATATTATACTCTTTCAATTAGTCGAGAAACTTATTGCTTAAGTATTTTCCACCACGTTCTAACCGTGACGGTTTAATACTTTAGCCGGTCTATTTTTATTCTTCTTGTCAAAACTCTTTGAATTTATCAAAAGTTTCTGATTTATGTTTCATAAGAAACACATAACCGTAACGCGATGCCACATCCGTAAAGGTTACGAAGTATTCACATCCACCTCTAGCCTAGCTAGACATGGGCCCACTTACGTCACTATGAAAGAGGTCTAACAGATCGGTGGCACTTACACTTTTACCAATTAAAATGTGTTTTATGCACTTTGCCTAATAAACTAGATTCGTAGACATCATTTGAATAGAATCAAATCCGTCCTAGTATACACTCTTCAAAAGTGTGGATATACGAGTCTTGTTTAATGTGTCCCAGACTAAAAAGCCACAAATAAGTCTCATCTAATTAATTCAGTTTGAGCTATTTAATTGTCATGTTATATGTATGAGACTCATTTATATTCAAAATATAAATATTGTTGTTCGCATCTAATGTGTTTATCTCAATATCATCTTTATAAAATAAAACATTTTAGTGTTCTAGAATATAAAGGTATACCCGCAACGAGTTAAACTTAGATATTAAGATAATATTTCTAGTCAAACTATGTACATTTTAACAGTTTCCTAATTTAAGTACATGCCCGAATGGCAGTTCCTAAAATTAGGTTTCTACGGTTAAAACAGCGACTCACGTCCCGTTTCTGACTCGTAGGTTGATCTCAACTGAAGTTAGTATCCTGCTTATCAACAGATTCTACACATCATTACACATTTATGTCTCACATCTAGTATCAAAAATCTAATTTTAGAAACTAGTAGTGAACATGTTTATGACAAACATACTTGAAGTCAGAGCCTTGCCCTATCTTCAGTTCCTTCATGTCTGCCTTGTCCATACGTCAGTCATACTTTCAGTGACCCCGTTTACCACAGTTTAGGCAGACATCTTGGGATATGTCCTTTGTCTTTCTAGAAGACTGTAATGATTTTGCCTTTGCCCTTTTCCACACCCCAGAAGCCTTCGGCCAAGCCTTGGCCTTCTAGGATGTCGAAGTAGTATGCGTCTTACGCTTCTTGCCCTTTTGCAAACTTTGGTTGTGTCTCCTTGAGCATAGCTTTTAACTCTCCAAGAGTTTTCTATTGCAATTGGTACTTCTAAGATCTAAAGATAGATCTATGAAGATCCTTCAATTTCAACATCATGTTTTAAGGATCAAATCCTTGGTTCTGACGAAGAAATTAAAGAGTCTTTGGGCAAGCATAACGGATTAAGCACTAAAGTTATCATCACATGAATCTTCCAAAGATCATGCTCAACTATTTGTTTAACTCCGGGCTTAGGCCCGAGATGCCACTCCATCAAAAAAAGTGACTTCTCGGTTCCCAGAACTATCATGAGGTTATATTCCCAATCTGAAAATTAAAGCCGTTTAAAGACATTTTCTCTCAGGATTATGTTTTAAACGCGAATCTTTCAATTTATCTTGATTACAATAGTCTAACCATTTAATCAACGATTTCGGGTACAATCGAATATAATGATTAATATAGTCTAACTATATAATCAAGTATTATTTGATTGGTTAATTCAAATATATATTGATTACTATAATCCAATTATATAATCAACTATAAATTGAAATAGTTTGAATATAGTCCAACTGTTTTATTTAAAACAACAATTAATTATTAAATATTAGTCCAACTAATATATTAATAATAAATGACGAAATGAAATAAGCGCGTTTTGGCAAGTATTTAAACGAAATTGCAAATTTAATACTTGCTCCCACTATTTTTCGGCGAGTCTCTAACCCTCTGTTGGAGTACTCGGGAAACCTAGTTTCCTAGTGGGCTATGATCCCATTAAATAACACATAATCTTGACTTTGGCCAACAAATTGTATGATACTTAACTAGGTAGATCTCTAAGATCAATTGGATCTCATCCAATTCCTAGATTCAGTAGGTGGACATCCAAGTCCAAAACATATATCCTATATATGCCAATATATCCAATATATTCCTTAACCTTTTTCCTCTGAATCAATTAAGCCTTGGCTTTGGCACAACAAACTTAATGATTCTAGTTAAGCGAGACCCATTGACTTTGGAAAGCTTCGTAATCGATGTCGATGGACAAGAAGCGATCTTGACTTTGGCCAACAAATCACAACCTGGACAAGACACCGATATGGAACAAAGCCTTCATGATTCAAACACATCCGTGACGGACAAAGGTCTTAACTTTGGCCAACAAACCAGTGTCAATCTTGGATCTTGAGTAAGAATCACTCAATGTAAGGAAAAACACTTAATATGTTTTGAGGGTTTTTCGCGTAATTGGCAACCAATTAATTATCTTTGATTAGGTCTCATCATACACCCTTAAACATGCATTCTAACAGCATAATAAGGAAAAACGCTTAATGTGTTTATCTCAATATCATCTTTATAAAATAAAACATTTTTGTGTTCTAGAATATAAAGTTATACCCGCAACGGGTTAAACTTAGATATTAAGATAATGTTTCTAGTCAAACTATATACATTTTAACAGTTTCCTAATTTAAGTACATGCCCGAATGGCAGTTCCTAAACTTAGGTTTCTACGGTTAAAACAGCGACTCACGTCCCGTTTCTGACTCGTAGGTTGATCTCAACTGAAGTTAGTATCCTGCTTATCAACAGATTCTACACATCATTACATATTTATGTCCCACATCTAGTATCAAAAATCTAATTTTAGAAACTAGTAGTGAACATGTTTATGACAAACATACTTGAAGTCAGAGCCTTGCCCTATCTTCAGTTCCTTCATGTCTGCCTTGTCCATACGGCAGTCATACTTTCAGTGACCCCGTTTACCACAGTTTAGGCAGACATCTTGGGATATGTCATTTGTCTTTCTAGAAGACTGTAATGATTTTGCCTTTGCCCTTTTCCACACCCCAGAAGCCTTCGGCCAAGTCTTGGCCTTCTAGGATGTCGAAGTAGTATGCGTCTTACGCTTCTTGCCCTTTTACAAACTTTGGTTGTGTCTCCTTGAGCATAGCTTTTAACTCTCCAAGAGTTTTCTATTGCAATTGGTACTTCTAAGATCTAAAGATACATCTATGAAGATCCTTCAATTTCAACATCATGTTTTAAGGATCAAATCTTTGGTTCTGACGAAGAAATTAATGAGTCTCTGCGGCAAGCATAACGGATTAAGCACTAAAGTTATTATCACATGAATCTTCCAAAGATCATGCTTAACTATTTGTTTAACTCCGGGCTTAGGCCCGAGATGCCACTCTATCAAATAAAGTGACTTCTCGGTTCCTAGGACTATCCTGATGTTATATTCCAAATCTGAAAATTAAAGCCGTTTAAAGACATTTTCTCTCAGGATTATGTTTTAAACGCTAATCTTTCAATTTATCTTGATTACAATAGTCTAACCATTTAATCAACGATTTCGGGTACAATCGAATATAATGATTACTATAGTCTAACTATATAATCAAGTATTATTTGATTGGTTAATTCAAATATATATTGATTACTATAATCCAATTATATAATCAACTATAAATTGAAATAGTTTGAATATAGTCCAACTATTTTATTTAAAACAACAATTAATTATTAAATATTAGTCCAACTAATATATTAATAATAAATGACGAAATGAAATAAGCGCGTTTTGGCAAGTATTTAAACGAAATTGCAAATTTAATACTTGCTCCAACTATTTTTCGGCGAGTCTCTAACCCTCTGTTGGAGTACTCGGGAAACCTAGTTTCCTAGTGGGCTATGATCCCATTAAATAACACATAATCTTGACTTTGGCCAACAAATTGTATGATACTTAACTAGGTAGATCTCTAAGATCAATTGGATCTCATCCAATTCCTAGATTTAGTAGGTGGACATCCAAGTCCAAAACATATATCCTATATATGCCAATATATCCAATATATTCCTTAACCTTTTTCCTCTGAATCAATTAAGCATTGGATTTGGCACAACAAACTTAATGATTCCAGTTAAGCGGGACCCATTGACTTTGGAAAGCTTCGTAATCGATGTCGATGGACAAGAAGCGATCTTGACTTTGGCCAACAAATCACAACTTTGACAAGACACCGATATGAAACAAAGCCTTCATGATTCAAACACATCTTTGACGGACAAAGGTCTTAACTTTGGCCAACAAACCAGTGCCAATCTTGGATCTTGAGTAAGAATCACTCAATGGAAGAAAAAACGCTTAATATGTTTTGAGGGTTTTTCGCGTAATTGGCAACCAATTAATTATCTTTGATTAGGTCTCATCATACACCCTTAAACATGCATTCTAAAAGCATAATAAGGCGCGAAATAAAATAATAATGATATGCGGATGGATACTTAAAACATTTTGTTCCTAGAACAAATCTCTCCCTTTCCTCTCTCCCGGCTAGCACAATTCTAACTTCTACCCGATTACATAACACTTCTAAATAAACCTCATTTAAATTGAGGGGAATAGATGAGAAGAGAAATACAATGAGAAAGGAGGTAATATGGTGGACACGCAGGTCCAATTTAATAAATTCTAAATTTATTACAACAATTTCCAAAATTGCCCTCACCCATCTAATATCCATCTGATATACATTATTCATACATCACATCCATGTATTCACACAAAGCATGTTATCAATCAATTAATCCAATTAATTAATCTTTGATTAGTGATCATCCAATGTTCAAACAACGATTTGATTTGCACGAGTCCAACTCGTTTTAAGAATAAGTACTCAAAGTACGAATTCTTGAATTATATCGAACTACAAAATTAAATCCAATTTAATTCGTATTCAATACTAATTATATATTTAATTCCAAATTAAATATTACACTTTATTAATGTGCCTTTGCGAATTAGATTCCAAATCTAATCTTAACGAGTCTCAAAGGCCCAATTAATATCCAATACTATTCAATTAAAGTCCAATGGGCTTTCAATTAATTTCTTAAGGCATGGGCTTTGGTCAATATAGGTCAAACCCAAATACCAATGCCCTTTTAAGGAATCACCCAAAATGCCAAGAAATCAATTTTGGCCCATTATGCCCAATTAAAATTTTAAAGGCCCATTAGTCCTATTTGGACTTTATGGAAATGGTTTTAGGCCCAATTGGATCCAACCAATTAACCTAAACCAAACTTGGCTCAACCAAGCCCATTAAGCCCAAATACAACTTTAAAAGCCCAATTCCAATTTTTGGCCCAACTAATTAAATTACAACATTCCAAATATCATAATTTAATCAACTAAAGTGTACAAGCCATAATTAATCACTTAAATCAACATTTCCAAAATATTAATTTACACAATTAATCATGTTTTCTCATGTTCAATTCATGTCCAACACAATTGAAGCAAAATCAATCCCAAATATGCTCCTAAGGTCATGGCAAGAAGGGATTTTAAAAACCGATTACGATTTCAATCCAGTTAAATCATCAATCAATTTATCTCAAGTCTTTAAACACATCCAATGGTCTTAAAACAAAAAATCACCATGACCTATACAAAGGGCACCATTCGGCCAAGCTATTCAATTTGGGGAAAATTGTTCCAAATCAATTTTCATCAAATTGATGATGCATAACTCCAAGTTATCACCATCTAAGCTCAACCAAACACTCGATTTGAAGAAATCATGCATAAATCACAAAAGCCCCAAATTAAAGTTAAGAACCCTAAGTCAAATTTCATGTTTAATCAAGGCTCATGATACCGTTGTTGAGTTTTCTAGGTCCAATCAAGATCTAATTAAGCATTAAAACATGTGAATACATCAAAGTAAAGTTGCAGAATAACTCACTTTGATCGGCTTTAGGATGCGACGAACACAAAGAAATGCTCCATGAAGCTCACGGCAATGCCTCCATTTGTGCTCCATTATTGGATCTTCAAGCTCTAAGCTTTGGGTGTGGATTCCATGCTCATGAGATGGTTTCCCTATCACCTTTGTATGTCCTCATTAGTGCGCTAGCACCTTGGAAATTTTGCCACAAAATTTCCATATGGCTTCTCCTTGTTCTCGGCCTAGCAAGAAATTAAGAAGAAAATTGGCCCTTGGCCGAATGTGAGAGAGGAGAGGGAGAGAAGAGAAAATGTTGTGTTGGTTATGTTTGATTTTCTAAAATCAAATACATAATACCTTTTTCCAAAAACAAGTACAAGACTTTAAAGTCTTCTATCAATTTATATCACTCAATGAATAGTGACTAGATATCAATCACTAAAAAGTGATAAGACTTCTATCACTTGAATGACTAAGGATGTGACGCTTGATGTGACTTGTGGGCCCCACTTTGATTCTAAATCGGAGTGGCCCCGCAAACACTCCCGGGCTCGGGTTCGCTAATTTCGAATTAATGAATTTTCCTTTGCGACGAAATTAAATCCAATTTAATTAAATAATTATGCCTAGCAAAATTACTATTTACGTCGCTAACGAATTAATTCTAAATTAACTCGTTTGCCCGAATTAAAATCCAATTTTAATTGCGTTTCGAAATCCAATTTCGTTTAATATATCGAATATATTATTTTATCGATTAATTCCAAATTAATCGTTCTCTCTATTTAAATAATTTTTATCCCAGATAAAATATCTCCGTAATTAATCTCAGATTAATTTTCTCTCTCTACTAATTAATCACAGATTAATTATGTTCGAGTCATACGTCATCGGTGAATCTTCAGGAAGCGACCCATGAGATCCTCGGATATGTTGGCAGTAAATCCGATCGTCGGACTATCCGAACAGGTACGTACCTAGTACAATATTTTTACCGATTTACAAGACATGATTGGCGTCTAGCAAAGCACCGTGCCTACCCAATTCTCCAGAAATATTCTTAAAGGAATATGTAATCTATATCAAGCGTAATATACCAAGTATTGCGTATTTCGATCCAGTATCGGATGTCACGTGCAAGGCCTGAGGCTGGAATTGTGTCTGCCCCGTACGAAGCACATATCGAATCTCTGGTAACTAGTCTCTATAATCGGATAATCATGACCTAGTCATATTATCCCGATGACTGCAGTACATAAGAGTACTAGTTCTGTATCCTAAATATCATCATCTCCACTATGACTGAAGTGATACTTCCGTCTTAACATCACACCCAATACACTACAATTCTCAATATACCCAGAAAAGGCGTACACAGAACCTGTTAAAGCCCTGGACAACCAAAACCAAAGTATATTGATTGTCGCAAGTATTACGATACAAGTCTCAGGTTAAGACCAAATACACCTACCCTGATTCGGACTCTCATAGACACATAGTTATACTACCAATGGGATTCCGATGGATCTATCCAGAGCGAAGCTGTTTCCGTACCATCGGTAAACAAAACCTCCTATTACACTTGCATGAGTATCCAATACCCAAATATATGAGAACTATGTCGTTACGCTTCCATAACACGCACAATTATAATACTAGCCTATTCCGCATTATCGATTTCCAATCTCGATAATACTACGACTGGGGATATTTAATGATTAAACCTTAGTGGATTAATACTGTCTCATATCTTATTAATCTGGAACTAATCATATGGACTTTTATCATTTATATATCCCGATAATCCAGTTACAAATGATAAAAGAACAATTTCCTTTGTCACATAGTTAATTTATACAACACCATGATCTGTATAAATAGTGATGCTTTTGACCATAATTGTCCTACAGATTGAGTATCGAAGACTCGAAAAAATTAAACCAAAAATAACAAATACAAATAGATTACATTTTTCCATTGCTGAGAAAATGCATTTTTTTTCCTGAATCTTCTTACTTAATGGTACGAAATAATAGTATTATCTGAGTAGATACAAGAACAACCTAATTGCTTTCACTTCCATTGTTTACGAAGGATTTAGAAATAAAATAAACAAACAATTGAAACAAAATAAAAAATAAAGTGGTTATGTTCTAAACTCTTACCACCCAACTAGCGCCTAAAGGTTTTTAGAACATTGCAAAGAGTTCACAAGCTTCGGCACGTTTTCCATTTTGGAGGTAGCCCTTGATAATTGTAGTAAAGATAGCATCATCAGGATCTACACCTGCCTCCAACATCCTCCCGAACATATTTTCTGCTTCAAGTATTTTTTTCTTCTTACACAAACAACCAATAATCGCATTATAAATCGCAACACCGGGTTTTGGTCCTCTAGCCTCCATTTGGTCCAAAATGTCCAACGCTGAATTTAGATAGCCCAATTTACAGTATTCCTCTACCACAAATATATAAATTCTCATACTTGCAACAATACCAGTATCTCGCATAAGTTCAATTATTGTTTTAACCTCCTTGTAATGACCCGCCTGGTAGAAGCAATTTATCAACATGTTACAAGTAAGAACGAAAGGTTTGTATCCAAAACTAACAAATTGAGACAAGCAAAGGAAAGTTTCTTCAATTTTTCCTCCCCTGCACAGGGCATTGATATAAATTCCAAATGCCATGTTAGCAAGATTTGGGTCACTTTTCACAATTTTTCCAAGCAGAAGCTCAATCTCTTTATTCAAATCCCCAGTATAATTCAGAGTAGCCGACTTTGAGAGAACCAAAGGATCAATACCACATTTAATCTTGGCAAATTCACGCAACAACATCAGAGCAAGCTCAAGCACCTTCCCCTTAGGGCAGCGCTTCAAGAGGATAAAAGATAATATATGGTTAGGAGCAATACCATTGGCCAGCATTTTTTTGTACAATTCATCCACGTCCACCAGCCTATTCTGCTTGTAAAGAGCATCAATCAAAACTGTGTAAGAGCAAACATTAGGAGCTAAATTGCTACTTGCCATGCTATTCAAAAGCATCAAAGCAGCATCTACTTCCCCTACCCTGCAATAATTACTGATCAAGATATTATTAGTCACTACATCAGGCTGCAGTCCCCAGTCATTCATTTGTTTGTACAGCACCCATCCTTTATCAAACAAACCCATCACAAAAAACCCATGAATCAATGTGTTATAAGTATATGCATTAGGCTCACAACCTGTCTTGAGCATTCTGAGATAAAGTCGCATTGCCATTTTCATCTTCTTATGCCTGCAATACCCACTAATCAAAGAAGTATACATCACCTTATCCATAGAGAAACCTTGTGACTCCATTTCTCTAGCGCATGATTCAGCCTCCACAATCCGTTCTCTCTTACAAAGAGCACGAAACAAAGACTTGTACTGATGAAATGTAGGCTCCAACCCTTTTCTCTTATGCATTATATCAAAAACTTCCAAAACTTCGTTTAAATACCCCTTATAACACAACCCATCAATCAAAACATCATAAGACCGACCATTCAAATCTACACCACCATTGCAAATTTTAACGAAATAATGAAAAGCCTCCAGAAACTTTTTTTCTGCAAATAAACCTCGGAGAATAGCAACACATGCAGGTTTAATAGGAACAAAATTCATTGAAATAAGCCTATCAAAATGTCTGATAGAATACTCTAAATTCCCTAGCTCACAAAAGAAAACTACGAGAGAATTCAAAATAGACAGGTCAGGATCAACACCTAAAGCAACAACATCATTCTGATAAAGCGAAAGAGGCGACTGGGATTGGCCAAATTTAATCAGTTTCCCCATAAGAACGCCATAGATACCCAAATCAAAGTTGATATCACCATAGGAGCAAAGCAATTTGTTGTCACTTGAGGTCGATTGTGAGGCTGAGATTGCGTTTGCTGGCGGCTCTACTTCAAGTTTACAACTTGTTACTGCTCTTCTACAAGTATTAAACAAGAAGCAGCAAGATCTAGGCTTTCCGGTTATCATGATTTTGAAAATTGCAACACTACGAGGGCTTTCAATTAGCCAAAAAAAATTCATTTTTGACACTGATCCAGATGAAAAGACGCAATTTTTTTTTTTTGGTTTGAAGGAGGATGATTTTGAGCGATTACTTTTGCCTATTTTGTGGTGTTCAATCGTTGCACGGTAACGAAACTAAACCCTCGGTGGGGGGTATTTGAGTGAGTTGTTGTTTGGTTTGAAACCCTAGGGCAGGTTAACCCTTTTTCGGCTTGAGCCGGGTTTATTTAGATCAACGACTCAAATATTAACTTTCGGATCTGCCTCATGGGTCCCAGCAACTATCCTGAAGTTGGAAATGCTGTGAGCCATTAATTTGTTAATTTTATTATTATTATTATTTTATTTATGTAATAGAGATTAAAAAAATAAAAATTATCTTTGTCTCGTCTCATTATTTTTTTGAAATAAAAAAAAAATTATCATCCTCTATTGTATCTCGTTAAATTTCGTCCAATCCTATTAAAACATGTTTTATCCAAATCAAAATTTCAAAATATATTTCTGACTCAATTTATTTTCAAATCTGAATATAAAAATAAGTCTCAAATTTATTCCAAATAGAACGAGATCTCATTAAGATGGGATATATAGAGAAAATTATCTAACACTACACTCATCATAGCCCCATTGCCAAATCTATGTATTGAAATCTTCAACACTATTCAAATTACCAAACTATCCATATCAGCATTAAGTTTTGGGCTGGATCATAATAAACTAAAATTTGTCTCAAATAATAAGATCGTCATTGTAACTTTAATGACAAAAGGGAAATTTTGTTATTGTATTTTATGAATCTATGATCTCATACAGTACACAAAGACGTCAAAAAATTCATATAACTAACCCCGTCTAATGGAAATAAGAATTTTGTTTGGTTTGGTTTGAGTACATTTCATTTTAGAATTTGCTACAAATTAAGTTGTTGTTGGTCTCTAAGAACATCCCAAGAACATTTCAAGCATGAAATAATGTGAATACAAAAGAAAAGTATAGCGGAAATATACTTACAATGATCGGAAGAGAGGATGTGTTGATGATGAGTGGTAAATGTATCACTATTTCCCACTCATTTAACCGAATATTTTGTATAGTTTCTTGAGTTTTGTGAATATTTTGATGTGTTTTGTGTTATTTTGTAGATAAATAAAGTTTTGGGACATTCTGGAGGTGATTTGGAGCAAAACAGTGAAAAACGGACAAAAGGGCATTTTGGTAATTTCTGACGTCGCGACGCCTAAGTGCGCCGACCTGATAACGTGCACCGGATCAACAAGTTAGAATTTGAGAAGTTTGACTTTGCTAACGTGTGTCGTGCCACGTGTCACCATCACAAACGATCTGCTAACGTGCGCCGTGCCACGTGTCATCATCCTACGGTGCCGACAATCGCCATCGCCACGTGTGCCACGTGTCATCCTACGTGTCGCCACATCATCAGCCACGTCATCCGGTCAACGAGTCAACTTTGCCACGTCAGCAGGTCAATCGAGTCAACTGTTGCTAACGTGCGCCGTGCCACGTGTCATCATCTGAGCCGCTCTGTTAACGTGCGCTGGTGCCACGTGTCATCATCCTACGGTGCCGACAATCGCTTTCGCCACGTCAGCACAATCATTGAGTTGCAGCCGCCTTCGCGTGACACGTGTCACTGTTCCAGCGTCGCGACGCCAGACCCTTTAGCGTCTTGACGCCCGAGGCTTATTCGTGCCTATAAATAGAGCTCAGAATTCTGATTTCAGATGTACATTCCTCTCTGAATTCTCTAATGTGAATAGGGAGTTTTCTACCTAGTTTCTTTTAATTACAGTTTTGTAATAGTAATAGTAATTACGTTTTGTAATAGTAATAATTTTACTTTTGTAATAGTAATAGTAATTTATTTTTACTTTTTACTTTTACAGTTTTACTATTCAACCATGAGGAGGTAACTTCCCCTTGCTAGGTGAAAGGTAATTCTTTTACTATTACTATTTAGATTAATCTCCCTTAAATATAATATATTCACTATTTAAAATTTGACTTAAGAAGGATACCGCTATATTGGTCGGTTGGCTATTTATTATAAACTGGATTAAACCTGACTTAACAAGGATACCGCCAGATTGGTCGGTTGGTTATTAAATTTTCTTACCGCCTATATGGCAGGTTCATGGACAAATTTTACAGCATTTTTTGTTGGTCGGACTTAATCGGGTTATCGCCTATATGGCTGGTTGGTTTTAATATCACAAGTGAATATGTTATATTAAGGGAGATATCTAAGTTAGTAAATAGTAAAAGTAATTCCTTTTACCTTAGCATTTTATTTTAATTTACTTTTCAGTATTTACTTTTCCGCATTTACTTTTCGGTATTTTACTTTATGTCTTTTAAGTTTTCATTAGCCCTAGTTATGATTAGTAACTAAGTTAGTTATCTAGGGTTGTGATGAATTTCAATATCACGGTTTTATAAGGGGTTAGATTGTAGTTTGGGTAATATAAAGATTTATTTATTGAGTCTTAATCTTAATGCTTATTATTAACTGGCCAGTAATAAAATTGATTAGGTAAACTTAAAATGAACTAGACATAGGGATTTTAGGTTTAAGATCTTAGACTCAATAACCCACGATCTTCCTTGAGGATAGATAACCCTTTAATAGATATCCTTACAGGATAGGAATATACCTTTCAGGCGGGGTAGTCATAATTGGAACTTAATCTTAATGAATCTAGGTAATTTGATTGACATAGACATATGGTTCAATTGGATTATACTAGGTATTTGTAATTGACCATCGGAAGAGGCTTTTACATAATTTAGTGTTCCAGGTTAGTAAATCAATATATTACCCAACTATAAGATAACCACTTCATCTTTTAAATAATATTGGAATAAATCACAACCCTGGATAGTTTTTATAAATTTGGATTGTCTTCAATCTACTTAAGCAAATTTTATTTACATGTTTTTAAATTTAGAATCATCACATTTTCAAATCAATCAATCAACTTGTTAGATACCAGTAATCATTTAGCCTCAGTTAAATTAATAAATGAGGTATTAAGTCCTCGTGGGATCGATACTTTTTATACTACTTGAACGATACGTGCGCTTGTGTTATACGCGTGTGTAAGCACCGGTCAAGTTTTTGGCGCCATTGTCGGGGACTTAGTTATCTTTTACTATTAGTTTACGGGTTAGATTCGTTACTTGTATCTAATTTTTCTTTTTACTTATTGTTTTTGTTTTCACTTGTTTCAGGTTCTCAGACACTTCATGAGACGAACCAAAAGCTTTGAAATCCGTCCGCTTGACCCAGAGATTGAAAGAACCATCAGACAGTTGAGAAGTGAAAGGCGAGAAGGCCAAGAAGCAATCGTTAACATGGAACCTGAACCTTTGGAGGTTGCACCACCAATTCCCATTCGAGACAGAACCATTCCGGTGGTTGACAGACTCATTTCATGTATTGTACTTCCTCCTTTACCAGCAGATGCGGGTGACATCAAAACATGCATTTAGATGATTCAGCAGTCAGTTCAGTTTGGGGGGAATGCAACTGAAGATCCTAATGCCCATATCAGCAACTTCCTGGAAGTTTACGGCACTTTCAATTACAACCGAGGAGCTGAAGAAGCAATGAACCTGTGAGTTTTTCCATATTCCTTGAAAGACAGAGCAAAGGCTTGGCTACAGTCACTTCCAGCAGGTTCCATCACAACTTGGAATACTTTAGCCACCAAATTTCTTGCAAAGTACTTTCCACCAGCCAGAACTGGAAAGCTGAGGAATGACATCACATCCTTTGTGCAACAAGAATCAGAAACTCTCTACGAAGCTTGGGAAAGGTACAAAGATTTGGTCCGGAAATGTCCTCACCATGAGATTCCAAAATGGCTTCAAGTCCAAACTTTCTATAATGGACTTTCTGGATTGATGAGAACCACAATTGATGCTGCTGCTGGAGGAGCTTTAATGGCAAAAGGAGAAGATCAGGCCTGGGACCTAATCGAAGAAATGGCCAACAATAATTCATTGTGGCCAACAGAAAGGAGCATAATCCAAAGAATTTATGAAGTTGGAGCCAATACAGCAGTCAGTGCCAAGCTGGATCAAATATGCAAATTCATGGAGACTCTTACCACTGGATCCACAAGTTCACCATATAGAGGAGCACCAGAACCAAACCAACTTGAAGAAACGGTGAATTACGTCAACAATTTCAACAGACAGGGGAACAATCCATATTCTAACACCTACAACCCAGGGTGGAGGAATCATCCCAATTTTTCATGGAGCAACAATTCAGGGCAAAAGAACAATCTACCACCTGGATTCCAACAGCAGAACTGCTTACCACCTGGATTCCAACAACAAGACAAAGGCCAGGAGCATGAAAAAGAACCAGTAATGGCAGAAGTGCTAGCTCAGTTGAAAAGATATGAAGCCATGTTTCAAAGTCAATCAGCTTCCATCAAAGCACTGGAGAATCAGATTGGATAATTGGCCAATGGTCAGAGTTACAGACCGCCAAGAAATCTTCCCAGCAACACAGAACCAAATCCAAGGAACATGGGGAATGAGCAATGTCATGCCATCATGTTAAAGAGCGGTACAAAAATCAACAAAGATGTTGGAGTCAAAACAACTGTTAAGGTTCCAAAAGAAGCAGAGCAACAGATGGAGGAAAAAGAAGCAAAGGAAAAAGAACAAATCACTCCACCTCCACCTTTTCCACAACGTCTCCAGAAAAATAAACTAGACAAGCAGTTTACTCGATTTCTGGAGATCTTCAAAAAGCTGCATATCAACATTCCATTTGCAGAAGCGTTGGAACAAATGCCCAGCTATGCCAAATTTATGAAAGACATCCTTTCACGAAAGCGGAGATTGGGAGATTACGGGACAATAGCATTATTAGAAGAATGCAGCGCTATCATCCAGAGGAAGCTTCCCCCAAAGTTGAAATACCCTGGCAGTTTCACCATTCCTTGCATCATAGGAGAACATAACTTCGGTAAGGCTTTATGTGATTTAGGTGCGAGTGTTAACTTGATGCCTTTTTCTATTTTCAGGAAATTACAAATCGGAGAAACAATGCCTACCTCAGTTTCTCTACAACTTGCTGATCGAACGCTCATATTTCCGAGAGGTGTAGTTGAAGATGTACTAGTCAAAGTTAACAAATTCATTTTCCCAGCTGATTTTATTGTCCTCGATATGGAGGAAGACGCAGATGTGCCGATAATTCTCGGGAGACCATTTTTGGCTACAGGTCGAACCATCATTGATGTACAAAAAGGAGAACTAATCATGAGGGTACAGGACCAAGAAGTAACATTCAATGTTTTCAAAGCCAAGAATTTTCCAGATGATGAAAAGAAGGAGGAATGTTTCAGACTTGATGTGATACACAATACCATCTAGGACTCTGACGCAAAACAAAGTTCTACTAACAGATTTAAAGCATGTCAATTGCATGTGGAGACTGAAGATAAAGCTTCTTGTGCACTGAAAAAGTCAAGTCTTGCCCTACAGCAACAGAAGAGAAACAGTTCCACCAGCTCAACTAATTAGAGGAATTTCACATTCAGCCTTTTGAGAATGCCAAATTGTATAAAGAAAAGGCCAAGAAAAGACATGATGAGAAGTTAGTGCGCATACAACTGGAACCAGGGCATAAGGTTCTGTTAAACAAATCAAGGTTGAAACTCTTCCCATGGAAGCCAAAATCACGGTGGTCAGGTCCATTCCTAATCACCAAGGTTTTACCAGACAGAGCCGTTGAGATACATGATCCCGACTTCAACAAAACATTCAAGGTTAAAAACAAGCGTGTCAAGCACTACTGGGGAGAATCATTTGAGCAACAAAAAGAAAGTGTCACACTTTCAGATCCAGCATAACATTCGGGCAGTCACGTCTGGCTGAAGACGTTAAACTTAGCGCTTGTAGGGAGTCAACCCATGCAATTTGTTGTAATTTTAATTTTCATGTTTTGTGTATACATGTTGTAGAGTTTTTAATTTTGTGTGTTATTTTTGTAGGGAAAAACACAAACAGAGCATTTTAAAACAAAAGGAATAGTGTTTGGCAATCACGGAGACGAAAGCTAATTCATTAGTGGTGGCTGAGTAAGGAATGGATTCTTGAGACGCATCCTAATGGATTTATATACCAAACGAGTGGTGTATTATGTACACAATCCGTTGCCTTAATTATTACTTTGATTTGCATTTCTGCTGTAATTATCCTTAGTTTTCGCCGACATGATCTAAACTTTTTGACTTTTCACAATTTATTTTAACGTTCATCTAATAATTGTCATTTGGCAGGTATTAGTGCTACTATTACTCACCCATTTTCAGGTTCTATAAATTCAGCTCTACATTTCTCTCTTCGACACATCCCGATATACATCCAAATAAGAGAGAGAAAATGGAAGCAACTTCACAGCAACGAGTCAAGCGAATTTGTGTTTTCTGTGGATCCAACTATGGTAATAAACCAGAATTCATTGAGGCTGCAAAGGAATTGGGGAGAGTCATAGCAGAACGAAATATGCACCTAGTATATGGCGGTGGCAATCTTGGATTAATGGGAAGCATTTCAAAAGCCGTTCAGGAGGGTGGCAGTCATGTTTTGGGAATCATTCCAAAAATTTTGGCGGATGAACAATTAATTGGACCAACAAATGGAGATAAATGCATCGTATCAGGTATGTCTGAACAAATCCATGAAATGATCAACAATGCGGATGCGTTTATTGCATTACCAGGGGGGCTTGGAACGTTTGAAGAAATGTTTACAGTAGCATCATGGGCACACTTGAACATTCATCAGAAACCCATTGAATTACTTAACATTGAACATTTTTTCGATTTTCTATTTGTATTTCTTGCGGAAGTCAAAAGACATGAGTTCGTCACAAAATCAGTACATGATATTTTCCTGACTGCAACCAAGGCCGAAGAATTAATTGATCTAATCATAGCCTTTGAACCAAAAATCGACCTCATTCTTTCCAAGTTGAATTGGTCAGATAGCGATAAGAAGCGTAAATTGGACATAGATCTTAATCGGTAATTTTTTTTGTAGATTTTCAGCTAACCAAGTACGACCTTCTTAACTCTCATTTTACTGTTTAAGACATTGAGGACAATGTCTCATTTAGGTTTGGGGGAGGGAAATAGTTGACTATTATCTTGTTTTTAGTTTGTGTGTTGTTTTTATTTTTAGTCCAAAATTTTTCGAAAAATAAAAAAATACCTTGAATGATTCCAATAATTCTGCCACTCTGAAAGGTATATACATTGATCGCTCGGGTGGTTACTATCACATATTACACATCTCCCCATTTCATTCTGATGAGCAAATGTAGTATTGCTTGGTTCTGGCTTCCAGTGATAGTTGTTGGGCTGGACAACAGGCCTCAGAAAACTAGACTGTTGCTCCCGGATTTGGGGTGTATCTTCTTCTTCTAGTAAAGCTCGTAATTTTCAAAATGTTCCATTTTTTCAATCACTGAAAACAAAAGAACGAAATAAAAAGTATAGATAATAATAAAGAAAATTAGATATAATAAATTAGATAGCTTCAAAATTAATAACTCAAGAAAAATAAGTCCCCGGCAACGGCGCCAAAAACTTGACCGGCGTAAACACACACGTATAACGCAAGCGCACGTATCGTTCAAGTAGTATAAAAATATCGATCCCACGAGGACTTAATTCCTACTGTTGTTGTTAATTGTTGATACTGTTTATTTACAGATATCTAATTATAGGGAGAAGGGAATTGATTTGCTTGAATGATTTGATTTGAAGTTTTGCTAAATAAATAAATAAATAAAAAGACAAAAGAAAATACAAAGGAAAATAAAAGACTCAAAGATCTAGGGTTGTGAATCTTTCTAATATCTTTAAAAAGATGAAGTGATTATTTTATATTTGTGTAATAAATTATTTTACTAACCTGAGTTTAATCCAATTGAATCATATGTCTATGTCAATTAAATTACCTGAATTCATTAAGGTTAAGTTCCAATTATGGTTACCCCCGCCCGACAGGTATATGTCTATCCTGTAAGGAAATCTATTAAAGGGTTATCTATCCTCAAAGAAGATCGTGGGCTATTAAGTCAAATGTTAAAACCTAAAATCCCTATGTCTAGTTCATTTTAGATTTACCACATCAATCTTATTGGTGATCAAACAACAAGAAGCATTTAAGACTTAATAAGTAAACCTTTAAATTACTCAAATTATAAAATAACCTCTTATAAACCGGTGATATTAGATTTCATCACAACCCTAGAAAACTAACTTAGTTATAACACATAGTTATGACAAGTAAAAAAAAGACATAAAAATTACTAAAAAGTAAATGCAGAAAAATAAATAAAATGCTAAGGTAAAAGGAATTAACTTATACTATTTACTATTTAGATATCTCCCATAAAATAATATATAATCTTGTGATATTTTAAACCAACCGTCCGGAATGGCGGTATCCTGATTAAGTCAAATTCAAATATACCAGCCATAAGGCGGAACAGAAATATAAACTTAAACCAACCGTCCAGTGTGGCGGTATCCTCATTAAGTCAGGTTAACCAGATTAAATTGAATAACCAACCGTCCGGAAATGGCGGTATCCTTTATTAATTCAGAGATTTAAATAGTTTATATATTATATTTTAAGGGAGATTAATCTAAATAGCAAAAGTAAAAGTATTACCTTATTACCTCAGCATAGAGAAGTTACCCCCTCATAGATGGATAGAATTACTACTACAAAGCGTAAATAAAACTGAATATAAGAAGAAAATAAGAAGAACTCTCTTTTATTTATAAGGATTTCAGAGGATGAGGTACATTTGAAACTAAAAATTCAAAATCTATTTATAGGCAAAAAAATCCAATTTTTTATTATTATTTTTCTGATTTTTTATTATTTTATTATTATTTAATTTTTTTTTTTGATCGCTGAATTTTCGACACGTGGCATGGTGGCTAAAAAAAATGGCTCGTTGAATTTTTGACACGTGGCATGCGGTGCAATTACCAAAATACCCTCGGTGTCGGGACGCCCAAAATTACCAAAATACCCTTTTTGCCAAATTTCACAGTTTTGCTCCAAATCACCCCCAGAATGTCCTGAAACTTATTTTGGTGTCGGGATGCCAAAATTACCAAAATACCCTTTGTGTCTGGACGCCCAAAATTACCAAAATACCATTTTTGCCAAATTTCACCAAATTTCACAGTTTTGCTCCAAATCACCTCCAGAATGTCCTGAAACTTTATTTATCTACAAAATAACACAAAACACATCAAAATATTCACAAAACTCAAGAAACTATACAAAATATTAAGTTAAATGAGTGGGAAATAGTGATACATTTATCACTCATCACAACCCTAAAACCTAACATTTTGCTAGTCCTTGAGCAAATAAAATAACATAATAAAATTTTAACTAAGCCACTTTCGTAGGGATCACGATTGCATTTAGCATATGCAACAAGCCTTTAAACCCCTAAGTGTCCCTAGTGGACGAGTTATAGTCTCGTGAGGGTTTACAGCAATGATACCCACAAACATTTTACAAAAGTAAAAAGGTAGTGAAACTAATGCACACAAAAGCAAAAAGACAAGAGAAAAGAGAATAAAGAAGTTAGTGACTAATCATGTGAAACTTCTATTCCAAGTTATTAGTTGTTTTTTTTCTTTCTAAATTACTGAATAAGTAAATTCTCCGATTATTTTTACCATTCTCCATATACACAGCCAGAAAAATATTAAACAACTCATTTTGCCCACAACAGTCATAAGTGCAGTTGATAAGAGAGTAATATTTTTGTCCTAAAGTTTTTTCAGAATTCACACATTTTGTAGTAATGGAATAAATTTTCTGATTTTTCTGATTTTTTTCTCTATTTTTTCTCTATTTTATTATTTATATACAATATCTTCCATCTATGTAGCGAGCTTTAGGTCGGTGACTCCCAAACCAGTTGGCTTTAGGGCATCAGGTGTTAAGACACCCCTAAGGACTTAATTACTCAGACTTCAGATATATGTATTTTTTTTTTCTATCATCCTTTTGATCCATGTAGCGAGTTTTGGGCCAGTGACTCCCAAACCAGTTGGTTTTATGGCACTAGGTGTTAAAACACCCTTACAGACTTAATAACTCGGATCTCAGATGTTTTTTTTTATTCCATCACTTTTTGAGATGCTTTTCCAATTAAACTATAGCACTGAATATTACAATCTTTTCAATTTTATCCTATGTCCGTATGTTACCATGTATGTTGATAATATCTGCCAACTAAGTATATGAAGATCTATTTTAGTCAGTTTTATGGAGAATTTACAAATTAAATAATTCAAAAGGCAATAAACAAAAATTAACTTGTTTCGAAAAATAGGTTTGAAATACGTATCAGGAGTGAGAATTCCTTACACAACTATTTCTTACCAATTTCACCTTTTTAGTCAACAAAAAGAAATAACTTCTACTGGTCATATAACTATGGTTCACATGTGGGTTTTAAGAGTGTAAACAAAGGCTCTCGCTGACGAAGGATTGTTCACAACTAGAACTCCCCATTCAAGGGTTCAAGCGACCAAGTGAACGCACATTTTTTATACCTTATGGTACGTGCCAATGAGTTATGGTGTGTCTAACTGTCGAATGGACTTCCCGTTGTAGATTCCCCAGAGGGAGGGTGGAGCGAGGCTCACTTAAATACCCAAGCCCCTTAGGCTCTTATCGCTTGGTGTCAGGAATAAACAACGAGTCCTCCAAACTAGTCTATCACAACAAGCTACATGTGAATGATTATCTAGGTGCCTTCACAGCTTTTCCTTATAGAAAGGTAGTGAGTGAAGGAAGACACCAAACCATCACCTAGCTTTAAATATGCCTTTGTTTTTATTTTTCGAAAAATTTAGGACTAAAAATCTAATAAAAATAAACAAGATACTAACCAATTATTTCCTCCCCCAAACCTAAATGAGACACTGTTCCCAATGTCTTAAACAGTAAAAGAAGAGTTTAGAAGATCATACCTGGTTAGCAGAAATGAAGAAAAAATTACCGATTAAGATCTATGTCTAATTTACGCTTCTTTCCACGATCGCTATCTGACCAGTTCAACTTGGAAAGAATGGGGTCGATTTTTGGTTCAAAGGCTATGATTGAATCAATTAATTCCTCGGCCTTTATCGCAGTCAGGAAAATATCTTGTACTATTTTTGTGACAAACTCATGTCTTTTGGCTTCCGCAAGAAAGACAAACAGAAAATCGAAAAAATGCTCAATGTTAAGTAATCCAATGGGCTTCCGATGAATATTCAAATGTGCCCATGATGCCACTGTGAATATTTCTCCAAATGTTCCGAGCCCACCTGGTAAGGCAATAAACGCATCAGCAGTATTGACCATTTCAAGGAGATGTTCAGACATACCTGATACAATGTGCTCATCTCCATTTGTGGGTCCGATTAAGTGTTCGTCTGCCAAAGGTATTGGAATGATTCCCAAAACATGACCGCCACCATCTTGAATGGCTTTTGAAATGCTTCCCATCAATCCAAGATTGCCACCGCCATATACTAGGTGCATATTTCGTTCTGCTCTAACTCTCCCTAATTCTTTTGCAGCCTCAATGAATTCTGGTTTATTACCAGAATTGGATCCACAGAAAACAAAAATTCGTTTGATCTGCTGCTGTGATGTTGCTTCCATTTTCTCTCTCTTTCGAATTTTTATTTTGATGTGTAGAAGAGAGGTCCGACGAGCTGAATTTATAGATCCTGAAAATGGTGAGTAATAGTAGCACTAGTACCTGTCAAATGACAATTATTAGATGAACGTTAAAATAAATCATGAAAAGTCAAAAAGTTTAAATCTTGTCGGCGAAAATAAAGGAAATAACAAAAGAAAAGCAAATCAAAGCAATAATTAAGGCAACAGAATTGTGTATGCAATACGCCATTCGCTTAGTATAAATTCATTAGGATGCTTCTCAAGAATTCATTCCTTACTCATCCATCACTAATGAATTATCTCTTATCTTTTCCAAACAACATTCCTTATGTCTTATGCTTTGGTTGAGCTTTTCCTACAAAAATAACGCACAAAACTCTACAACATGTATACACAAAATAGAAATTATAATAAATTACATGGGTTGCCTCCCTGCTAGCGCTAAATTTTTCGTCTTCAGCCAGACGTGACTGAAATTCATCTGTCAAGGCGATTTCAGCGTTGTTTTGGATGTCCTATTAAAGACATTCCCATGTGCGTTGCTTTTGAAGGGTCTCTTCCAACGGTAAGGTGGTAAAAAGAATTTTGTTTCATTCAGTGCTTGTTCCACCTTTTTAATCTTTGTTGCTCCAATGATTCCTGAAAAGAAAGAAAGAAAATCAGGAGGTCTTGTATGATGCTTGACTTGGAATGGAATTTCCATTCTGTCAAGTTTCTGAGTAATATCTCTAAATTGTACTCCCCAAAACAGTGATGTTTCGCCTGAATTCACTATATCTTTAATTTTGTCTGACAATTGCTCCTCTATTTGCTCTGCTTCTTGCTCCACCTTTTCTTCACAGATGAATTTTAGGATCTCAGCATTCAGTTCTTCATCTGTCATCTGTGAAATGCACATGCTCCTGAAATATCAATGTGAGAATGTGAAGAAATGCCAGATTTTAGGTCTTCATCCTCTGATCTGAGTGAACTGATTGGCTTAGGTAGATCGTCTTCAAACATTAGTGCAAAGCATTCTCCAAGATCTGCATTCTGAGGATGGAAAGTTTCATCCTTCCTTGTTGGTGCAGTTAGTACAAGAAACTCAGCTTCTTCATCCTCGTCAGAGTCAGAATAATAAAAATCAAATTGAGACTTTGTTGGTGCAGGTTCCTGAACTGATACCTCTGATTCTTGATACTGTTCAGCCTCGTCCTCTGTTATGATGTCATGATGAATCTCAGGATATTCGAAGGCTTCTTCAGTATTATTTGAATTTGCTCCGTGAGATATGTGATTCAGGTTGTCTGTTAGTTGTCTAACTTGATCTGTCATAATCTGTATAGACGCTGCTTGACTCTGAATTTGTACATCAAATTGAGCTTCTCGTTTCTTGAGCCAATCTTTTAGCATGTCATTCAACTGATCTTCCTCTGATGGATCTCGTTCTTGATGAAGATCGTAGATAAATGGTGGATAAGATGGAAAATGTGATGATTCTACATACCTTGAATGATTCCAATAATTCTGCCACTCTGAAAGGTATATACATTGATCGCTCGGGTGGTTACCATCACATATTACACATCTCCCCATTTCATTCTGATGAGCAAATGTAGTATTGCTTGGTTCTGGCTTCCAGTGATAGTTGTTGGGCTGGACAACAGGCCTCAGAAAAGTAGACTGTTGCTCCCGGATTTGGGGTGTATCTTCTTCTAGTAAAACTCGTAATGTTTCAAAATGTTCCATTTTTTCAATCACTTGAAAACAAAAGAACGAAATAAAAAGTACAGATAATAATAAAGAAAATTAGATATAAGTAAATTAGATAGCTTCAAAATTAATAACTCAAGAAAAATAAGTCTTCGGCAACGGCGTCAAAAACTTGACTGGCGTAAACACACACGTATAACGCAAGCGCACGTATCGTTCAAGTAGTATAAAAATATCGATCCCACGAGGACTTAATTCCTACTGTTGTTATTAATTGTTGATACTATTTATTTACAGATATCTAATTATAGGGAGAAGGGAATTGATTTTCTTGAATGATTTGATTTGTAGTTTTGCTAATAAATAAATAAATAAAAAGACAAAAGAAAATACAAAGGAAAATAAAAGACTCAAAGATCTATGGTTGTGAATCTTTCTAATATCTTTAAAAGATGAAGTGATTATTTTATATTTGTGTAATAAATTAGTTTACTAACCTGGAACACGAATTTATGCGAAAGCATCTGTCGATGGTCAGACACAAATACCAAGTTTAATCCAATTGAATAATATATCTATGTCAATTAAATTACCTCAATTCATTAAGGTTAAGTTCCAATTATGGTTACCCCCGCCCGACAGGTATATGTCTATCCTGTAAGGAAATCTATTAAAGGGTTATCTATCCTCAAGAAGATCGTGGGCTATTAAGTCAAAGGTTAAAACCTAAAATCCCTATGTCTAGTTCATTTTAGATTTACCACATCAATCTTATTGGTGATCAAACAACAAGAAGCATTTAAGACTTAATAATAAACCTTTAAATTACTCAAATTATAAAAAACCTCTTATAAACCGGTGATATTAGATTTCATCACAACCCTAGAAAACTAACTTAGTTATAACACATAGTTATGACAAGTAAAAAAAGACATAAAAATTACTAAAAAGTAAATGCAGAAAAATAAATAAAATGCTAAGGTAAAAGGAATTAACTTATACTATTTACTATTTAGATATCTCCCATAAAATAATATATAATCTTGTGATATTTTAAACCAACCGTCCGGAATGGCGGTATCCTGATTAAGTCAAATTCAAATATACCAGCCATAAGGCGGAACAGAAATATAAACTTAAACCAACCGTCCAGTGTGGCGGTATCCTCATTAAGTCAGGTTAACCAGATTAAATTGAATAACCAACCGTCCGGAAATGGCGGTATCCTTTATTAATTCAGATTTTAAATAGTTTATATATTATATTTTAAGGGAGATTAATCTAAATAGCAAAAGTAAAAGTATTACCTTATTACCTCAGCATAGAGAAGTTACCCCCTCATAGATGGAAAGAATTACTACTACAAAGCGTAAATAAAACTGAATATAAGAAGAAAATAAGAAGAACTCTCTTTTATTTATAAGGATTTCAGAGGATGAGGTACATTTGAAACTAAAAATTCAAAATCTATTTTTATAGGCAAAAAAATCCAATTTTTTATTATTATTTTTCTGATTTTTTTACTATTTTATTATTTTATTATTTTATTATTTTTTTTGGATAGCTGAATTTTCGACACGTGGCATGGTGGCTAAAAAAAATGGCTCGTTGAATTTTTGACACGTGGCATGCGGTGCAATTACCAAAATACCTCGGTGTCGGGACGCCCAAAATTACCAAAATACCATTTTGCCAAATTTCACAATTTTGCTCCAAATCACCTCCAGAATGTCCTGAAACTTTATTTTGGTGTCGGGATGCCAAAATTACCAAAATACCCTTTGTGTCGGGACGCCCAAAATTACCAAAATACCCTTTTGTCAAATTTCACCAAATTTCACAGTTTTGCTCCAAATCACCTCCAGATGTCCTGAAACTTTATTTATCTACAAAATAACACAAAACACATCAAAATATTCACAAAACTCAAGAAACTATACAAAATATTAAGTTAAATGAGTGGGAAATAGTGATACATTTATCACTCATCAGTAACATACAGAATGAGCTGTATTGAAAATATTTTGTAATATCCAGTGCTCTAGTTTAATTGGGGAAGTGTAGGCACTCCATTTTTGCATATCAGTCCGATGATGAGCCTCGTACGGAGGCACCACCTTTTAAGTCGCGGGAGTCGCGGGAAGCGGACGTCGGAAGGAAAAAGTCAAGAATTGACGTTTTGTTGGATTTTGTTCGCTCGCTTAACCTCGGGTTTACTCGTTGAGCCTCTGTATCAAAATTTATTCTCGCCCCGAACCTAAACCTACCCCTGTGTCCCTTCAACTTCATGCAAAACAAAAATCACCAACCAATTAAATAAATTCAAATTAAATCAAACCACTAAAAAATACAAACCAATTAAATAACAATTTTAACAAAAAAAATAACAAATAAACAATAAACAAATAAATAAAAAACACAAACCAAAACAAAAACCACACACCAAATTTCCTTTCAACCCCACACGCCTATTCCCATCTTCCACCAAACAAAACCAAACAAAAAAACAACCCCACACTCCATTATTTTCCCTCCATCACGTCATTTCCTCTCCCAAAAATTCAACAAATCCCTTCAATCACCGAAAGTTACTTTATTTTGCCTCAATCATCCTCCATCATCTTACCGAAAAGCTCATCAAATCACACCTCATTTCTTCCTTCAATCATGCCCAAAATTAACTCCTTTGTTCATGCCAGTAACTCACCCACTGCCTTTTAAACAAACCATCCTCTTCACACGCCAGAGACCCCTGGAGATTGCCCACAAACTGACCACAAACTAGCCATTTTAGCAACCCATTTGCCTCTTCTCACAATCAACCCTGTGACCATTAACTGCCCCTTGATCATTCACAAACACACCTATTCCTTCACGCCAAACGCCCAGCCATTGCCTTCAATCCACAACCTCACACAGACACTGCAACCTTAAAACTGATCATCATATTCACGCACCAAAGGGGGACAGACACCATTTTGGGGAGTTCATAAATCACAAACTTACATCACTGCCCCTTTAAGCCATGATCTGCAGCCACTAAGCAACCCACATAGCCTACTGACCTTCACCATGCACATCACTACCCAGTCATCATGCACGTACAAGCCCTTCAACCACTCGGCCCCTTCACGTGAATCGCAGTTCAACCCTCACTCACTCAGCAAGCGCTCGATGTCCCAATTCCAACAAACAAAAGCACCCTTCACGCAACAGCCCAGATTCTCTCTCTCTCCAGCACCACATGCATAAGCCAAGCAACCCTCTTACCGACTAAACTGCTCCCTTCTCTCTTCACCAGACACAAATCTAAACGCCAAACAAACAAAAGTAGCCCCACACAGCCTACTGCCATTTCACGTGAACCATCCACGACCAGCCCTCCCTCAATGAACACACAACTCCCCTTCACACATAGCCACCTGCCAATGCACCATACAGTTCTCAAATTCACGTGAAACTCCCCCTCACAAACACTTCAACAGACATCAGCCCACACAGATCTTAAATACTCACGGCAGAACCCCAAACACAACAAGCAATCCTCACGTCTTCAAGCTTTCACGTGTTTCCTCCTCAAAGCCATAACCATGCACACGTACCAGCCCCATCTCGCACAGCCCTCCCTAACCATTTTATCTCCTCTCAACTTCATGGCAAACAGCCCCTGAAACCCTAGACATGCACACATAACAGCCCCCTCACCTCACGCATAAACCAACCTTATTTCTCATTCACGGCAGCCCTCACTGACCGAGATCAAACTAGCCACATAACTGCCTTTAGCTCCCCCATGCACACGTAACAAACCCCTAAAACAACCCCTTGCACCACTGAAAATCATCCCGAAACCAAGCCCATGAATTGTCTGTAAGCAACATGAAAAATCCCATGAAACCGTGAACAAATCGTCCCAAAAATCGAGCAAAAACAGTGAGAAAACAGAGAAAACAGCAAGCGAAAACCGCTAGTGAAAACAGCGAAAATAGTGGAAATAGCGGACCTAAGAAAACAGCAAAACAGCGAACCGGTGAAAACAGTGGGAACGATAACCCTTTCGACACCGTGAAACGCACTCCCGAAAAGCGACTTAAAAGGTAAGACCTGAGGGCACCCCTTTTATTTATTATCCTTTATTTTTAGTTATTTTATTACTTTATTTCGCATGAATATTGTTAATTAGTATATGATGTGATTTCGGGTGAATGTAATATGTGTTCCTTTTGTGGTATATTGGATGGAAACCCAGACATAAATTCCATAGCCGAATCCGAATGGACGGTATTATGGTTTGCACTCGGGATACAATGCCCTGTACCACTTGAAGGATTCACATATTTCATTTCATCCAAACTTGTATTTGAGCATGATTAGGCTATTAGAATGCTGTTTTATTTTTAGCATGACTTAGTTATTTACCTTTCGTATTAGGAATTTAAGTTATGTTATGTTTAGATCATTAGTTATTAACATGTTTGATGTGTGATATCATGTGTTTGCTGTTATGAAAGTTTACTTTTGAAGCATGCAAACCTAGATTTAGACTTTATAAGAATTTAGACTACTTTGACCAATATGTATGTTGAGTAGACTTGGTTAATATTTCACAAACCCATTCATTACAAACGACATAAGTAAGGGACCATTCCGAACCCAACGGTTTGAGGTCTTCCCTTGCGAGGGGTGAGTGCGGCCTTATATCATTTTTCCGGTTCACACCGGGTGGCGACTCCATTATTCTCCGGTTTAGTCCCCCGTGGGCTACTCCGTACTCCCAACCGGGCCGCGAGCCCGGAACATGCGTCGTAGGTTCTATTGTCTACAGTCTGGCGACTCCACTGGGGATAGAGAATCGGCCCCGAAATAATGTCTTGTAATGTTTGTGATTTGTGCTTTATGTAATCATGTCTACTGTGGGTTTAAGGAGGTTTAATTAAAGTATTTTTAAGGCTAGGTATGGTTTGGTGTCTCCTTCATTCACTACATTTCTATAAGGAAAAGTGTGAAGGCACTCTTCCTTCATTCACTACCTTTCTATAAGGAAAAGCTGTGAATGCACCTAGATAATCATTACTTGTAGCTCGTTGTGACAGACTAGTTTGGAGGACTCGTTGTTTATTCCTGACACCAAGCGATAAGAGCCTAAGGGGCTTGGGTACTTAAGAGAGCCTCGCCCACCCTCCCTCTGGGGAATCTACAACGGGAAGTCCATTCGACAGTTAGTCACAACACAATAAATCGTTGGCGCGTATCGTAAGGTATAAAAAGGTGCGTTCACTTGGTCGCTTGAACCCATGAGTGGGGAGTCCTAGTTGTGAACAATCCTTCGTCAGCGAGAGGCTTTGTTTACACTCATAAAGCCTACATATGAACCTTAGTTGTATGACCCTTAGAAAATATTTAATTATGCTTGTGTTTTGGACCATTATCATTTGGATCCTGTTGGACTTCTTGTCAAGAGATATGAACTTGTTGGGCCATTTAAACTGGGACAAGTTCGCGTCCTTTGACAATTGAGCCAAAAGCTTCTAAAATGCCGATGGGCCATTTTATGTTTAGGCCTCTTATTATTTGAAGTCGTTTAGCCATGTTATCGCAAAAGTATAAACTTGTTGGGCCTTTTCAACTGGGACAAGTTTGCACCACGCAATGATGTGATTGAATGCTTTAAAATGACGATAGGCCAACTTATATATGTATTTTCCGCATCACACGCATTTCATGCATACACACATCATGTTAACCCTTTTGTGTCTTAAAAGCCATAAAAGATTCTCGTTGGGTTAGGAAAGCAGAGAGACTCGTCAAGAGACCGTCAGTCAACATGAGCAAGTTAGCAAACGAGAGATCTCGCCTGGATCAATTGGAGATTAAAGTAACCGAAATTGCTGAGCAGTTGTAATTTTTGACCAATGTTGTGGCCAGTTTGATTATATCCCCTGTAGCCAATAACAAGAAGTGTTGCAACCAGAATGGAAAAACCATTGGGAAACCTTCAAGGACCAAGCCCACTCCCTCTGGGGTTACCCCTATCAGAAATAGACAATTCTCCAATCTTGGTAAACCTTTGTCAGAGGTATTTAAATAGCTGAAAAGGCAAGGACTCCTATATCCTTTAGAGCCTAAACCACTTCCAAGCCCTGTGCCACGCTACCTTAACCTAAACCTTTACTGTACTTTCATCAGCAGAAGAGTCATGAAACTAACGACTGCACCCGCCTTAGGCAAGAAATCCAAGACCTCATAGACTCCCACAAAATACCTGACCCTGAAAAAGAACAACCCAACACACACAGAACACCTCCACCCACCAACATGATCAATTACGGCCTACCTGACAGCCTTGTCCTCCAAACCCATAACCATCAAAACTTCTCGCATGGGGATACAGGACAACAGTGGCAAAGATGAAATAAAGCAGA
>SKCR01051177.1:0-131592 GCA_019454045.1 Zanthoxylum bungeanum | reverse complement strand
GATCACACATCGTGGTGATGTGAAGATCGAAAAGATTGTTTCAAATGATAACCTTGCAGATCCACTGGCGAACGCGATATCTCAGCATAAACATGAGCAACCTGTACATAGTTCAGGTGTGGGACACTTGAGTGATTGGCTACAGGCCAAGTGGGAGATTGTTGGACAATTATGACCCATAAAATCACTATTTGTAAAAGACATAGTGTTTTGTACAAATTAACAATAGGACAAAGGAAATTGCTCTTTTATCATTTTGTAATTGGATTACTTGGATATATAAATGATAAAAGTCCATATGATTAGTACCAGATTAATAAGATATGAGACAGTATTAATCCACGAAAGGTTTAATCATTAAATATCCATATTTGTAGTATTATCGAGACTGGACATCGATAATGCGGAATATGCTAGTATTACACTTGTGCGCGTTATGGAAGCTTAACGACATAGTTCTCATATATTTAAGTATTGGATACTTATGCAAGTGTGATATGAGGTTCTGTTAGCCATTGGATTGGGAATAGCTTCGCTCTGGATAGACCCCTCAGAGTCCCATTGGTAGTATGACTATGTGTTTATGGGAATCCGAATCAGGGTAGGTGTATATGGTCTTAACCTGAGACTTGCATCGCTAATACTTACGACAATCAATATACTTTGGTTTTGGTCGTCCGGAGCTTTAACAGGTTATATGTACGCCTCTTCTGGGTATACTGAGAATCGTAGTGTATTGGATGTGATGTCAAGATGAGAGTATCACTTCAGTCATATGGAGATAATGATCACGCAGGATACATAACTAATACTCTTAAATGCTGCAGATATCGGGATAGTATGACTTGGTAATGATTATCTGATTACAAAGACTAGTTACTAGTGATCTGATATATGATTCGTATGGGGTAGACACAATTCCAGCCCTAGGCCTAGCATGTGACATCCGATATTGGATCGTTTTACGCAATACATAGTATACTACGCCTGATACAGATTATATAATTATGAGAGAGAAAATTAATCTGGGATTAATTGCTGTAAGAATTTTATCTGGGATTAAATTCGTCTAGAAGAGAGAACGCGATTATTTTGGAATTAATCAGCAAAGTAAATTTAATAGTTAAATTGGATTTTACTATTTAATTTATTTAATTGGGCTAAAATAATATATAGGATATATTAATTGAAATTGGATCTCAATGAGAAATTAAAATTGGATTTTAATTCGAGGGAATGAATTAATTTGGAATTAATTCGTAAGCGACTTTCGTAATAATTTTGCTAGGAATTATTATTTAATTAAATTTTATTTATTTACGTCGCGATGGAAAATTCGTTTAGTCGGATTAAACGAACCGGGCCCAAAGTGTGTTGTGTAAGCCAACTTTAATTTTGAATTCAAAGTGGTGAGACCCACAACTTACATCAAATGTTTGACATGTGATGGAAGTGATTGGCAAGCATTTAAAAGGCATCTTTTTATGTCATCTCAATTACACAACACAACTTAACACTTAAGTAACTTTGGAAGTCAATTTTTATTTTTAGTTTTTGGAAAACAAAAATAAACTATTCACTCTCTTCCTATCTTCTCTCTTGGCCGAATCTAGTTCTTCTTGGAGGAGAAATTTTTGTTTCAATTTTGTTCAAGCTAGCACTTAAAGGAGTCAAAGAAAAGTGATAGGGAAACTCACCCAAGAGTTTGGAACTCAAAAGGAGGGCTTGGAGCTTCTACATCCAAGGAAAAAGTTTTGAACTTCAACCGATCAATGTAAGTAAATTCCGCAAACTTATCTTGTTTATTCACACTTGAATCTTGTTTAGGATCCTTGGCAAGTCTTAGAGACACTAACAATTTTGATATATTAGATGGTCATATATGGATTGATCTTAATCCTGAGTGCACTATGAACTCCTACATGGCAGGCTGTGTCCGTTGATTTACAAAGGTGAGGTTGGTGTAGCAATCCCGACCAATAGCTACGTACTTTGGGGGCATAGTCTGTTGTGTAGCTGGGAATGTTTTATATAGATATGGAGTTCACTTCTTCTTGTGAGAAGTAGCAGAGTATCTTTCTTAAGGGTTGATTCGGTACTTGAATGGTTAGAGCGCTCAAGTCTTTCTATTACGAATAGAAAGATTAAAATTCATAATCGTTATGAATAAATCGTTCATTAGTGAATCAATGGTACTTAAGGTAAAAATATTTAGAGGGGTATAACGGATATTATGACCTGGCTCTAATTACGAGATACTCGTGAAGGGTTAATCTATATGTAGTGACTATATCGATGGACACCGACTTGGTTCGGCTTAATATATCATCTGCGGAAACGAGAGTGCAACTTCAGATTTTTAGTGGAATAACCCGGAGTTAATAATTCAGAATATTTAATTAAGAGCTTAATTTATATTTCGAGATTATTGGAGCTCGGAACCGTAGGTCCATTTGGTCTCCGTGCTAGCTCGATATACTATAGCGGATTTAGTATAATTGGATAGTCCAGTTATACACTCACACATGTATAAATATTATTAATATGATTAATAATATTAATTGTCACACTTGAAACTTTATATTAAAAGTTAATATATGGTTTTATTAAATCTATGATATTTAAACACATGTTATTTAATTATATTAGATATAATTAAATGAAAGGTTAAATTAGTAATTTCTAAATTTTGGTTTTGGAAACCCTTGGATTTAATTTGGAAGTTACAAATTGTTAAATGTCATTTAACCTTTTATTTTTGTAACATATCTTTTGTTGTGGTAGTTAAAATTTGTTGTTACAAAATTAATAAAAAAGACATGTGCATGGCCGAATTCTTGAGGAAAGAAAATGGAAGGGTTTTGTTTTATTTTGTAAAATTAAACCCTAAAGTATAAAAAGGAAAATTGTTTTTCTTTTTGCTTAAGCCTTTCATTCTAACCCTAGCCTCCATCTTCTTCTTGTTCATTCTCTCTCAAAAGTTGAGACAAAAATAAAAGAAAGAAAAAAAAGAAATTAAAAACAAATATCAAGTGTGTTTAAATCTCTAAATTGTTTAGGGATTGTTTTGTGAGTCTTGCCCATACAAGTTTCCGTTGGTAACGAGATATAGTTCGAAAGACTTTGTGGTGTCGAACAAATCTTCATCTTCATCTATTTCTTGTGGTTCACGGCAGTGAGAAACATTTTTGCTCATTGTCGCCCCTTTACTTGGTGAAACAGAACTCGGTTTGGTTTCGTTTTAATCCAATTTTTTGGGGAATATTTTATGATGTTTTGGGGTTGTGTTGGGGCTATTTTCAAGTAAAAAATCATAACCAAAACACAACCATAGTCCACGCATTTCAGGGGCTGTTTTTGCAGTGCATTTGGGTGCTAATCGAGTCCAAAACAATCCAGTTTTTGTCTAACTGTTTGGGGCTATTCGGAGACTATTCCGGGGCTGGAATTATTTCTAAAACTGAAGCAAAATTTTAGTGGGTGTGGTAGTAGCATTCGGCAATTAAAGGAGAAGGGCAGAAAAAAATTCAAGTCCAATCCGTATGCCTCAATCGTTTCCGCTGTGCAAGGAAAGCGTTTCCTACATCTCCCATGGGTAGCTTCACGCTTATCAGTTATAGGTGGTTTATTTCTTATATTTCTTTTGTTTTTTCTTTTTTCAAGACTTTCTCTTTTTATTTATACCATACATCATAACACTATAAAATCAGGATAGACATCTAAGCGAACGGTCATTCATCGACATGCAAAAAACCTATGGTTAAGTGCTTACGAGTCTAACCTAGATCAACTACTCATGGCATCAGATAAAAGTACTTCAAAGACTTATCGTTTCTAAGTTTTCATCCTAAAACAAACAATATTCATCATTGGACATTTGCTTTACTATTAAGGACTAAAAATAAACAAATCAAATTTTTTTGTTTTTTATAACAGGTACATGCATACACCCCACACTTAAAACTTGCATTGTCCTCAATGTAAGATAAATATTAAGAAAAGGAATGAGGAACAACACTACCAGGCATGAAGTTGTTCATGTTCTTTCTAGTAAGACTTTAG
This sequence comes from Zanthoxylum bungeanum, assembly GCA_019454045.1. Taxonomy (NCBI): domain Eukaryota; kingdom Viridiplantae; phylum Streptophyta; class Magnoliopsida; order Sapindales; family Rutaceae; genus Zanthoxylum; species Zanthoxylum bungeanum. Next base: position 127,530 of record SKCR01051177.1, on the reverse strand, counting down.
TTGTGTGGCTGTGTAGGCTGCACTAACACCTGCGTGAAAAATAAAATAAAATAAATAGTAAAATAAAATAAACTTAAGTAAAGAAAAACAAATAAAATAAAATAAAAAAATACAGATGCAAGGGTTGCCTCCCCGCTAGCGTTAAGTTTTACGTCTTCAGCCAGACGCAACCACCCAAATGGTCATGGTGGTTGCCATGTAGCGGACCAAGTAGTCCCATGTTCTTTCTTCTTTGGCAGACATTAGAGATTAAGGAATGAAACATAATTTTTGTCTGGCTGTAGTAGTTATCTATGAATCCCCCAAGGTCTGGTGATGGCTAAGATTTTATCAATTGGTGCAACTTCTTTTTATCTTCCCGAGATCATCTTCAATTGAGCACTACTCATTCTCCTCTTTTACTATTCTTTGGGATCAATTCAGTTCATTCAGGAGGGTAGATTCATGTGGTGTAGAGGCTGTCTTCTGTAGGACTATGTCTATCAGGTATATGTATTGGCACTCATCATCATCTCATGGTTATTTCTCAACATAAAAAATATTCACCTCCAATGTCATATTCCTAAATGATATATTCATGATGTTGGAATGTATGCCCTAGAGCTGCATGTGATGTAAACGGTTTCATGTGTTTTGAAATAAAACAATGCATTATTCATTTATCAAATTGTTTGTTTATTTTTCGCATATTATATATCTTCGTAAATACCGTAGATTACTTATATACCTTCAGACTTAGTGTATGAGTGTCATACACCAGAGGATTTAAGTCTGAAGTTAGTAATCTTAAATAGTCCATAGAGAGCAAACAAATCGGGTACTTTATTTGTGGTTTATCTATAGCTGCGGTCCATTCTATATTTGTATGGCGATCTTAATCCGGATTGTCCATGTAGAGACATGAGAATGAAGACACCTTGTATGATGCGATCATATAGGACTGGACCCAGATAGAAATGACATTCTTATAATATCCGTTAAGCAAAGAAAGTAATTTCAATCTACTTGATGGTCATATATGGATTGATCTTAATCCTGAGTGTACTACGAACTCCTGCATGGCAGGCTGTGTCCTTTGATTTACAAAGGTGAGGTTGGTGTAGCAGTCCCGGCCAATAACTACGTACTTTGGGGGCACAGTTTGTTTTGTAGCTGGGAACGTTTTACATAGACATGGAGTTCACTCCTTCTTACGAGAAGTAGATGAGTATCTTTCTTAAGGGTTGATTCGGTACTTGAACGATTTGAGCGCTCAAGTCTTTCTATTACGAACAGAAAAATTAATATTCATAATAGTTATAAATAAATCGTTCATTAGAGAATCAATGGTACTTAAGGTAAAAATAATTAGAGGGGTATAACACACATTATGACCCTGCTCTAATTACAAGATACTCGTGAATTATCAATTTGTATGTAATGACTATATCGATGGACAACGACTTAGTTCGACTTAATATTTCATCTGCGACAACGAGAGTGCAACTTCAGGTTTTTAGTGGAATAACCCGGAGTTAATAATTCATAATATCTAATTAAGAGCTTAATTAATATTTCGAGATTATTGGGAGCTCGGAACCGTGGGTCCATTTGGTCCCCGTGCTAGCTCGATTTACTATAGCAGATTAATATAATTGGATAGTCTAATTATATACTCACAAAAGAATAAATATTATTAATATGATTAATAATATTAATTATGTCACACTTGAAACTATACATTAAAAGTTAATGTATGGTATTAATAATTATATGATAATTATTAAATATAAAATATTGAATTATATATATGATATAATTTAATAAGGCTAAGATTGTAATTTCTATATTATGGGTTTTGGAAACCCTTGATTTAATTTTGGAAGTAATGACTTTCAAAATATTAATCATACATTTAATTTGTAACATATATTGACTTTATGGAAAGTAAATAATATTGTTACAAAATTAATAAAGAAATAAAGGGCATGGCCGAATTCCTTGATGTATAAGGAATATGATTTGTTTATTTTGGAAACAAAATTTAATAAAAATCCTAGCCTTGGCCGAATTCCTTGGTGTATAAGGAATAGGATTTGTTTATTTTGGAAACAAAATTTATTCCAAAATCCTAGCCTTGGCCGAATTCGACCTTAGGGAGAGGGATTGGTTGTTTTGTTTGAGTGAAACAAAATTGACCTAAGTATAAAAGGAAAACTTGATTTTCTTTTGGGTAGGTGCTCTCATTCCAAACCCTAGCCATCTTCTTCTTCTTCACAATTCTCTCAAAAATGTGAGAAACAATTTTGAAGAACAAGAATAAGAAAAATATTATTAGTGTGTGATTTAATCTCTAAAAAGTTTAGGGATTTGTTTGTGTGTGTAGCCCACACTACTTTCCGTTGGTAACGATTCGTAGCTCGGAAGATCTTGTGGCGTTGAACAAAACATATTATTCTTTTCATCTCCATCTCACGGCAATGAGACAATTTTACTGCCCATTGCCGTGAATCACTTGGTTGATTCGGGACTCAATTTGTTTCGTTTTAATTCGGGTTTTGGGAAACACCTTGGGGAACTTTTGGGGCTGAGTTATGATTTTTTTTTAGTGGAAAAATCAGACCTAAAACGCTACAGCAGGTCACGCAAATCAGGGGTTGGTTTGGGTGCAGTTCGCGTGTGTAACGTGTGTAAAACAGTTCAATAATTCACTGCAGTTCGAGGGCTATTCGGGGACTATTTCACGCGCATTCCGGGGCTGAGATCTTGTCCGAAACAGAAGCAAAACTTTAGTATAAGTGCTGGTTCCATTCGGCTTTAAGGAAGGGAAGACAGAAAAATTTTTCAAGGTCGATCTGTGTGCCTAATCGCTTCCGCTGCGCGAGGAAAGCGTTTCCTACAATTGGCATCAAGAGCAAGGTTGAAAAATGTTCTTAACCCTTCAATTTTTCATTTAAAGTTTCTGTTTTTAATATATTTATATTAGTTATAAATATGATATGCATGTTTAGATGAGTGGGCACATTGTGATATTCATATGATGAATGGTTTTGGTATTTCATGTGATGAATGGATTTTGCATTGGTCGTTAATTTTTCCGGCTCTTATTTTTGTAGTTGGTTTTGTTTTTGGGATGTAAGGCCATAAGGCCATTGTTTACATTTGTTGTAATTTTAATTTTCAATGTAAAGTTTCAATTTTTTGTAATTTGGAGCACCGAAGTCGCAAAGGAGCCAACACCACTTTGGAGCGGGATTTGAAGACCAAGGAATGCCTTGGTGAATCTCTTGTACTAATTAGATTAGTATAGGAAAAATAAGAGTCTGGTCAATGCAAATATTTTTTTTTTGTTATATGTATGTTTATTTCGAATTGTTTGAATAACATGTCATATAGCTTAGGGTGCCCACTCATGCATTTTACTTGCCATAACATGTCATAGATGCATTATCATTATAGACATAAAATTATGTTATGATTTTATGTAATTTAAAATGTTTAAGTTAGAAAATGATATGCATGAAAATCAATTAATTAGATTAATTGGATTTATGGTTTAAAATTTGAATTCTAATATATTGGGCTTAATTAGTGCATAATAAATTCCATTGGTATAAAGGATGAAAACCCGGACATAAATTCCATAGCCGATTCCGAATGGACGGTAATATGGTCTGCACTCGGGATACAATTCCACGTACCATTGGATTTTATGACGCACTAAGATTTATTAAAATGTTTAATTAGAATTTTTGACCATTTAGAATTCCATGATTTTAGACCCTTAAGTGCCTAGTATTTTAAGAGTTAAAATATTATAGCTCACTTATACCACTCCAATAAAATTAGTTTAATAGAGTAAATCTATTAGTAGAGACTAATGAATTTTTAGTGACACAATTTTAATTGTTAAAATGATTAGATTAGCTCACTTATGACAAACTAGTGTAAATAATAATTATGATTTAGCCGCCATAAGTTTATCCACACTAGTTAAAATAAAATATTAGATATTTTAGATAAAAACCTGATTAATTTTAAAATAGTGAGTGGGAGAGGGATATACGACAGTATATCCCGCGATCTTCGTTGTTAGTCCAAAAACGTGAGATTCAAAAGGCGCCTCGAGACGGCTTTATTTTCGTCCCCCTACGGATGGTTTCCATTTTGGGTCAATATCAAGTTTGGTTTCCGAGAGGATAGAGATTCTAGATGTATCTTGTGAATTGACCTACCCTACGGCGGCACTTCACTCGTTAAGTCAAAGAATCCCGAAACGCGGGTTACACTCACAAAGGAGTAATTAACTGTTAATGAAATTCTTTGATCAAATAAAACTGTAGTTGTTTAATATAGGAATAAGAGTTATTCCCGCATATAGTAAATTGACTGAGATTGTCTCGATCTATCATGCGAGTACTTGACCTACCCTACGGCGGCACTTACTTGTGGGATGATAGATTTCCGTGGCATAGTAATTCTCTTAGGTTTTAATTCATTATTCATGGTTCATGCATCATGTTTAATTTTATGCCAAAATTCTTTGATGATTTTAATATGCGATGAATGAATGTTAAATGCATATTATTTTATATTTCAGCCATGGTTTCTCCAATTATTTCCATACTCTCAAACGATAAATTAACCGGGGAAAACTATGTTAATTGGAAAAGTAACATGAACGCTATCCTGGTCTGTGAAGACCTAAAGTTTGTCCTGACGGAGGAACGTCCTCCCGATCCGGCCAGAAATGCTGGCCAAGCTGTGCGCGATACCTACCAGAAATGGGTCGCAGCAAATGAGAAAACCCGCTGCTACTTGCTAGCAGGGATGTCTGAGGTTCTTGCTGCAAAGCATGAACCTATGGCTCTAGCATCTCAGATGATGGAGTCATTGCAGGGCATGTTTGGGCAGCCTTAGGAGCGTCAACGCCATGTGGCCATGGTCTCAGTGATGACTGCTAGGATGAAGGATGAGACATCAGTCTGAGAACACGTCTTAAGGATGATGACTTATCTCAACACTGCTGAAACCCATGGAGCTCGTATTGACGAGCGTAGCCAGGTGACCATGATTATGGAAACTCTTCTGAAAAGTTTCCTACAGTTTAAAAGCAACTATGTTATGAACAAATTGTCTTTTACTTTGACCCAACTGCTTAAAGAGCTCACCCATTACGAGTCCATGCTTGTGGATCATCGTAAGTCCAGTGCAGAGGCAAATGTTGCCGAGTCTTCTAAATATGCAAAGAAGAAGAAGAAAAGCACTGGAAAGGCTAAGGGAAATGCCATGAAAAAGAAGAACAAGAAAGGCTCCAAGGATGCCAAACCCAAAGAAAAATGTTTCCACTGCGAAAAGAATGGGCATTGGAAAAGGAACTGTCTTAAATACCTTGCTGAGCTGAAGGAGAAAAAGGAAACAGGTATATATGATTTACTCGTTATTGAATCTCTATTAGTGGAGGATGATAAATCCGCTTGGATTGTTGATTCTGGAGCCACTAACCATGTTTTTTCTTCTTTGCAGCTACTTGATTCATGGAGGGACCTTGCTGAAGGTGATTACACCATGAGGGTCAGGACGGGGGATGCCGTTTCAGCAAGAGCAGTGGGAGTTTCCAGTTTAAATTTTATTAATAATAGTTATTTAAATTTGAACAATGTGTTATTCATTCCTGGTTTTCCCAGGAAACTGATTTCTGTTTCTAGACTATTGGATGATGGTTATTCAGTTTCTTTTAATAGCAATTTGGTTATTATTGGTAGAAATGGATTAACTATATGCACAGGAAACTTAGAAAATAACTTGTATGTGTTAAGACCGTTAACACATAGGTCACTGCTTAACACTGAAATGTTTAAGTTTGAAAAACCTAAAACAAAATAGCCAAAGATTTCTCACGATGACACATATCTATGGCATCTTAGACTTGGTCACATCAACCTTGACCGGATAAATAGATTGATAAAGAACGGAGAGCCTTAAACCAGTTAAAGCTCGAGACTTTACCAGTTTGTGAATCTGTTTAGAAGGAAAAATGACCAAGAGACCTTTTACTGGAAAAGGTATAAGAGCCAGTCAACCACTAGAGCTAATACATTCGGACGTTTGCGGACCGATGAATGTAAAAGCCCGAGGTGGTTCAGATATGGGTATGTCTACCTAATGCATCACAAATCAGATACCTTTGAAAAGTTCAAGGAGTATCGTGCTGAGGTTGATAACCAATTAGGTAAGACAATCAAAACTCTACGATCAGATCGTGGAGGGGAATACCTCGACATAGATTTCGAGGAATTCTTAGTTGAGCATGGGATAGTATCCCAGCTCACAGCACCTGGAACACCACAAAAAAATGGTGTTGCAGAAAGGAGAAATCGAACCCTACTAGACATGATAAGATCTATGTTTAGTTATAGCTCACTACCTAGTTCATTCTGGGGATATGCACTGCAAACCGCAATGCATATCCTTAATGTAGTTCCATCTAAGTCTGTTCCTAAGACTCCCTTAGAGTTGTGGAATAGTCGTAAAACTAGTTTACGACATTTCCGCATATAGGGGTGTCCAGCACATGTGCTGAAGAATAAGACTACAAAGTTGGAGCCACGTTCTCAGGTGTGCCTATTTGTAGGCTACCCTAAGGAGACTAGGGGTGGATTCTTCTACAGTCTTGATGATAAAAAAGTATTTGTATCGACAAATGCTACATTTCTAGAGGAGGACTTTATGAGGGAGTTCAAGCCTCGTAGTAAAATATTACTCGAGGAGTTACTTACTGGTTCGACCAGCACGCCATCGTCAATGAGAGTTGACAAATACATAGCACCTTCAACATCTAATAGTCAGATGCTACCCAGTCAGAATGATCTACCACCTAGATACAGTGGGAGGGTTGTACGACAACCTGATCGCTACCTAGAGGTTGGAGAGGCATAAGTTGTCGCCTCCAGCGATGACATAGATGATCCATTGACCTATAGTAGTGAAATGGATGATTCTGAAAAAGAGGAATGGCTCAAAGCCATGAACCTAGAGATGGAGTCCATGTACTCCAACTCGGTCTGGGAACTTGTAGACCAACCTGATGGGGTGAAACCCATAGGTTGCAAGTGGATCTACAAGAGGAAGATGGGATCAGATGGGAAGGTACAGACCTTGAAGGCTAGACTAGTGGCCAATGGTTATACCCTGAAAAAGTGAGTTGACTATGAGGAAACTTTCTCGCCAATAGCTATGCTTAAATCCATATGCAATCTTCTATCCATTGTCGCATATTATGACTATGAAATTTGGCAAATGGATGTCAAGACTGCATTCTTGAATGGCAATCTTGATGAAAGTATCTATATGATACAACCAGAAGGGTTCATCGCCCAAGGTCAAGAGCAAAAGGTTTGCAAACTGTAAAGGTTCATTTATGGACTCAAGTAGGCATCTCGATCTTGGAATATAAGATTTGACTCAACAATCAAGTCTTATAATTTTGAGCAGAATGTTGATGAGCCTTGTGTATACTAGCGCGTCATTGACGGGGATGTGGTTTTTTCTTGTTTTATACGTTGATGATATTTTACTCATTTGGAATGATGTAAGGATATTATCAGACGTGAAAAACTGGCTAGCTGACCAATTCCAAATGAAAGATTTGGGAGAGGCCAGTTATGTTCTCTGGATCCAGATACTTCGGGATCGTAAGAAACGACTGTTAGGTATGTCTCAGGCATCCTATATCGACAAGATCCTTGTGCGATTTGGGATGCAGAATTCCAAGAAAGGCAATCTGCTTTATCGGCATGGAATTCATTTGTCGAAGGAACAGTCTCCTAAGACACCTCAGGATGTTGAGGAAATGAGACATATCCCATACGCCTCAGCAGTTGGTAGTCCCATGTATGCCATGTTATACACGAGACTGGACATCTGTTTTACAGTGGGAGTAGTCAGTAGGTTTCAGTCAAACCCATGATTGGATCACTGGGTGGCTGTGAAACACATTCTCAAGTATCTTAAGAGAATGAGAGATTATATGCTTGTATATTCCGGTGAGGATATGATCCTTAGGGGATATACAGACTCTGATTTTCAGACAGATGTTGATTCTAGGAAATCTACATCTGGATCAGTGTTCACCCTAGGTGGTGGGGCTATTGTATGTCGGAGTATAAAGTAATCTTGTATTGCTGACTCCACCATGGAGGCTGAATATGTAGCGGCTTGTGAAGCGGCTAAGGAAGCAGTCTGGCTCCGTAAATTCTTGGGAGATCTGGAAGTTGTTCCAGATATGGATAGACCACTCACCCTCTATTGCGATAATATTGGAGAGGTGGCAAACTCCAAAGAACCAAGAAGCCACAAGAGAGGAAAGCATATAGAGAGGAAATATCATCTCATCAGGGAGATAGTGCAGAGAGGAGACGTTACCGTCATAAAGATTGCATCCGCAGAGAACCTTGCTGATCCATTTACAAAGACCTTGCCGGCTAAAGTTTTTGAAGGTCACCTAGATGGTCTAGGATTACGTGACATGTACCATTTGCTCTAGTGCAAGTGGGAGATTGTTGGGATGTATGCCCTAGAGCTACATATGATGTAACGGTTTCATGTGTTTTGAAATAAAACGATGCATTATTCATTTATCAAATTGTTTGTTTATTTTTTCATATTATATATCTTATTAAATACCGTAGATTACTTATGTACCTTTATGTTGAGTTCCTAATTAGGTCCCAAGAATCATCCAAAACAAGCAAGAAATCGCATGAATACATCAAGGAATAATGGCGGAAACATATACTCACAATGATTGGTTTGAGATGCAAAGAACACAAGTCTTTTCTTCCTCCATTAAGCTCGGTTTTGGCCATCTTGGAGCTACTGAACTGCACGGTGTTGGGCTGTGAAAATCCTCAAAATTTCGGCCATTAAAGACCTCCATTAAAGCTCCAAGCTTTGAGATTCCAAGCTCACAAACTCACTTCCCTATCACCTTAATATAACCCATGTGTGTGTGCTAGCACCAAATGTTCTTCCTTGTTTCTCATAGATTCGGCCATAAGCCAAAAATTTGGGAAGAAATCGGCTCAAAGCCGTGAGAGGAAGAAGGAGGGAAAAAGAGGGAGATGAAAAACGTTAAAGGGAGAGAGAGAGAGAAAAAGTGCAATTAGGTTTATATATTTTTTAATTTCCAAAATTAATAATAATAACACCTCTTACCACTTTTCATCTCTATTAAAAAATTCCTTTTACTTTTCAAAAAAGCAAAAGTCAAAAAGCAAAAAGTGCTTTTCAATCAACTATCACTATTCACATCAAGTCACTTTATTAAAGTGACAACATGTCATGTCACATCACTCAAAGTGACAAGTGATTTGACAATTGATGCGACTAGCGATTTGACGCTGATGTGACTTGCGTGCCGCGTTCGAATTCGAAATGCGAATGCGATCGCAATCACTCTCGGGCTCGGTTCGCTAATTCCAAATTAACGAATTTTCGTCGCGTCGTAATTAAATGATTACGCCTAGCGAAATCACTATTTACGTCGCTAACGAATTAATTCTAAATTAATTCGTTCGCCCGAATTAAAATCTAATTTTAATTCCGCGTCGAAATCCAATTTCTTATAATATATCGAATATATTTTATATCGATTAATTCCAAATTAATCGTTCTCTCTCTTTAATTAATATTTTATCCCAGATAAAATATCTCCGCAATTAATCCCAGATTAATTTTTTCTCTCTTCTAATTAATCCCAGATTAATTAAAGTACGAGTTATACATCATCGGTGAATCTTCAGGAGCGACCCATGAGATCCCCGGATATGTTGGCAGTAAATACGGTTATCGGACTATCCGAACACGTAAATACCTCGTACTACGTTTATACCGATTTACAAGACAAGGTTGGCTTCTAGCAAAGCGCCATGCCTACCCAATTCTCCAGAAATATTCTTACAGGAATATATAGATCTGTATCAAGCGTAGTATACCGTAGTATTATGTATATCGGCCCAGTATCAGATAGTCACGTGCTAGGGCTGGGGCTGGATAAGTGTCTGCCCCGTCCGAAGCACATGTCGGATGTCTGGTAACTAGTCTCTATAATCAGATATTCATTACCTGGTCATAATATCATGATTGGATGCGCATCACTCAAGAGCACTAGTACCGTATCCTGCATGACATCATCTCCACTATGACTGAAGTGATACTTCCGTCTTGACATCACACCCAATACACTACGACTCTTTGATAAACCCAGAAGTGGTGTATGCAGAACCGGTTAAAGCCCTGTACCACCAAGACCAAAGTCTACCGATTATCGTAAGTATTAGCGGTGCAAGTCTCAGGTTAAGACCAAATACACCTACCCTGATGTCGGACTCCCATAGACACATAGTCATAATACCAATGGGATTCCGAGGGGTCTATCCAGAGCGAAGCTGTTTCTCATACCATCGGTGAAACACAACCTCCTATCGCACTTGCATAAGTATCCAATACTTAAATATATGAGAACTATGCCGTTGTGCCCTCACAACGCGCACAAGTGCAATACTAGCCTATTCCGCATTATCGATGTTCTGTCTCGATAATACTACGACTAGGGATATTTAATGATTTATCCTACGTGGACTGATACTGTCTCATATCATTCTCTCTCCAGGAACAAATCATAGGGACCTCTCATCATTTATGTATCTAAGGTGATCTAATCACAAATGATAAGAGTGCAATCTCCTTTGTCACATAGTTAATTTATACAACAACACCATGATCTGTACAAATAGTGACGCTATGGGTCATATTATCCAACAATCTCCCACTTGGCACATAGCCAGTCACTCGAGTGTCTAACACCTGAACTATGTACGGTTGGCTCAAACTGTTGAGAAAGGTTTTCGTCAGCGGATTTGCATGATTATCATCCGATGCGATTTACATGATCATCACATCGCCACGATGTATGATCCGAACGAATCAGATGAATATAGAAGTATATATCTGGATCGTCGATGAGACCTTTAATTCCTTAGTCTGTGCTGACGCCTAGCAGCCACTAACAGAACTATATCTAATCTAATTAGATTTATTATCGACCCAAATAGCTTCTATTGCTGCCTCAGCTGCAGCAATAATCCGTATTTGTTGTTTATTCGGAAACAGAATCTTGCTCGGAAGATTTCCAGCTCACTGTTCCGTTATTCAAACTATATAGTACCGTTTGTGACTTTTAGTCGTCTTTATCAGTTATAGGAAACTTGCTACAGTGACCCCAGTCACTTCAAGTTCTCCTTCTCCATAGACTAAGACATCATCCTTAGTTCTCTAAGATACTAACGGATGTTCTTAACATCAATCCAGTGACTATCACTCGGATTGGCCTGTTTGTGAATCCATATGCTCAAAGCGTATGATACACCAGGTCTCGTACATTTTTCAATGTACGGTTTCTAGGAGAGTATTGCTCAGAAGATCTTGTGGCGTTGAACAAAACATATTATTCTTTTCATCTCCATCTCACGACATTGGGACAATTTTACTGCCCATTACCGTGAATCACTTGGTTGATTCGGGACTCAATTTATTTCGTTTTAATTTGGGTTTTGGGAAACACCTTGGGGACTTTTTGGGGCTGAGTTAGGATTGTTTTTTAGTGGAAAAATCAGACCTAAAATGCTACAGCAGGTCACGCAAATCAGGGGTTGGTTTGGGTGCAGTTCGTGTGTGTAACGTGTGTAAAACAGTCGAATAATTCACTGCAGTTTGGAGGCTGTTCGGGAATTGTTTCACGCGCATTCCAGGGCTGAGATCTTGTCCGAAAAAGAAGCAAAACTTCAGTATAAGTGCTGGTTCCATTCGGCTTTAAGGAAGGGAAGACAAAAATATTTTCAAGGTCGATCCGTGTGCCTAATCGCTTCCGCTGCGCGAGGAAAGCATTTCCTACACATGAGACCATTCTTGCAATTGATAAGGGCATTAGCTGTAGCAAGTATACCTAAAATGAGTTGTATTTTTGACTCAGTGTTTACCACATACTGCGTGTCTAAAATCAGAAAATCAACATGATAATAGAATTTATCAATTTGTTGTAAAACATCCTGGGATATGTTTAAAATCAACATACCTGCTTTAAATGTTCTAAGATCTCACCATTTGGGTCTGTAGCTCTCATATTAGGCCTAAGAGCTTTAGGGAAAGGTACTCTAACTGGGATATGTTTTACTCGATCATCCTGAGGGGTATTTGCAATATTATCCTTAGTAGCTCATATAATGTTGGAAGTGTTCTGCACACCTATCTTTTTACCACTCCTAGTGATTATGCATTAACACCTTTTACATTGGCGGCTTCATGATCAGCCTGTGCCATGTGTTGTCCTTGTGGATTTGGTTGAGCTTGAGATGTGAATTTTTCTTGTTTTTGCACACTCAGGAAATTAGTCAACTTAGAGACTTGACTCTTAATCTATTTATTGTCTTCAACTACCTGAGCTATAAATGACTCAAACCTTTGATTGTTTTTACTCTGGACTTCTATAAATGCATGCACAGTGTCCTCTAAAGAGTTTCTAGGAATGGTCGGTGAGTGGTACTGGAGAGCACTGTAACTTTTAGGTTGTGATATTTGAGTGGGTTGTTGAGACTCATGTTTCCAACTACAGTTTGGGTGGTTCCGCCAACCAGGATTATAAGTATTTGAGTACGGTGTATAAGATTTCTTGTACGTTCCTAAGGTATTGCATTGTTCCTCATATGTTTCCCTCATCTCAACATAGAAAGGACATTATTGGGCCAGATGGTTAATCCCCTTACACATAAAACATACCCCTTGAGGTTCTAATTGAGCTACCGCATGCATAGTCTTGCTATATTTGGCTTTTAAGGCTCCTAAATCCCTAGTCAATAGCTCAACCTGTTTCTTAAGACCATCATCTTCCCTAAAGTGGTGAATGACTTTGCTAGAATAAGTGTGGTGTGTCCTATCAATGTTATCCATGGCATTAGGTCTAGTCCATGTGTGAGATTTCTCAGCTAGGTCATTTAAGTACTCTAATGCCTCATCAGGGTCCTTTAAGATGAACTCACCATTGCACATTGCCTCAACGAATTTGCGCTCTCTAGGGGTTAGGCCGTCATAAAAATAGCTCACTAAGTGCCAACTCGTCGAACCCATAGGATTTTGTTCAACTCACACTAAGTATTATAATTGATAATCCTAAATTTATTTAAAAATAATTAATAAAGATTTAAATAAATAAATAAGATATAAAAATAATTAAATAGGAGGAACTAATACGAGAGAGATTCTAGAGTCTGATTTCACCTAGCTATCCCCTATGTATTTATCATGCCAATTAATCTTTGTTCAGTTGTATTGTTTATAAGTCAAGAATCCTAAAGTATTCACTCATTCTCCCGAGCAACAATGAAAATATTATCAACTATAGACTTCGATATCCCTATAAAATCTAGTAATCAATAACTCATTACACTTTGTGATTCTCTGTTAACGACTTCAAAGGAACTATAGATTCTCCCGAACTCTATAAAACTCATAGGTTATTTTCTATAGATCCTATTCAAAATTCCTCTTTCCGAGCGATAGATTCTAAACATATATCATCTAAATTTGTGGCCAATAAACAAGAAGCATTAAACGCGAGAGAATACAAATAAACTGAATAAAACTTCATAACAATATTGACAATCAATACATAGGTTCAAACATTAGTTACATCATTCTTTATAATTATGGAGTTAGTTCATGACTAAAGATAAAAACAATAAAAACATGGTCATGAACATAATGAAAATCATTAGAGTTCTAAGAAAGAAACTAGATGATTAAACCCGAATTGAATCATTTCCTCTTCGGACGTCATCGCCTTCATCTCCTCTTTTCGTTCTTCAATCCTCCTCCTTGGATCTCTCTAAAATATGTGTTTTGTGTTTTTATATTGTGTATTAGCCTCTCCCCTAGGGTTTTGAAAGAGCTTGTGTATTTATAATAAAGTCTTGGAGTCATTGTGCATGTAAAACCCTAAAAATTGGTGTTTCCAGGGGTCTACACAGCGCCGCGGCTGCGGGAAATTCTATGTATGATACTGAGGAGGCGCCGCGGCGCCTAAAGAGTGGAGCTACGACGCCATACAATTTTTCTAGTGTCTCGTTTCTGCGCTTTCCGCTCTTCTCGTGTGCTTCTAATGCGTCTATAAGGTCCCAAAACACGTCAATTTTCCCCAAGATCCATATCCTAATGCTTCCTACAAATAAATCATAAAAGAAACTACAAATATATTAAATGATACAGAATCTATCAAAATAGTAAGATAAGAATACATGAATAAGTGGGTATAAACCACACTTATCAAACACCCCCAAACTTAAGATTTTTCTAGTCCCGAGCAAAAAACTAAATAAAAAGTGAATAAATGAACAAACAATAAGTAACACAATTAACTAGGCCACTTTCGTAGGGATCACGATTGCATTTAGCGTATGCAACAATTCTTTAAACCCCTAGGCAGCCCTAGTGGATGAGTTATAGTCTAGTGAGGGCTTACAGCGATGATACCCATAAACGTTATGCAAAAAATATAAAACAAATAAAAAGCAAATAAAATAAACCCGATAGTTACGCATAAAAATTGTCCTCAAAGAATGATTATTAATGAAATCAGAGAACCTTCAAAGTATGCAATTGTGACTCAAACTAAGTTCTTGAATAAAATATCTAAGCCAAACTCACAATGTGTGTGTGTAAAGTTTCATTCACAACTCGACTCATAAGTAAGCCAACTCAATGATTTCGTCTCAAAAATTGAGATCCGATGGGTCAAGCAAACCTAGATATCTCAATTTAACTATGTATTTTCTTTTCTGTGCTCAGTATGATATGATTTTTTTTTCAATACACCTACCCTTTAAGGTAGTATTTCTCCTCATGGTGGTCATAACACTCGCCCATAGGTAGTTTCACGCTTATCGGTTATAGGTGGTTTAACTTCTTTCTTTTCAATTTTTTTTATCATACCATACATCATAACACTAGCATATTGGGATGGATATCTAAGCAAACACTAATTCATCGGCATGTAATTTCTTCAACTAGTCACCTTGCCAACTACCTAGGTTTTTACTGCTAAAAACCTATTATTAAGTGCTTACGAGCCCAACCTAGATCACATACTCAAGGCATCAAATAAAAATCAATTGGGACTTATCGTTTCTAAGATTTCATCTAAAGCAAAAAATTCATCATTGGACTTATGCTTTACTATCAAGGATAAAAAAATATATTTTTTTAGATACTATCACTACATGCACACACCCCCAAACTTAAAACTTGCATTGTCCTCAATGTAAGATAAACATAAAGAAATAAGATTAGAAAACAACAATACCGTGCATGAAGTTGATCGGGCTCCTGCTGATCAGATTTTGGTTGCGCGGGCTTTGTGTGTTTCGTGCTACCTTCATAAATAACATGCAAACGAATAAATAAACAATAACACACAATAAAAAAATAAAAAAAAGAAAATAATAATAAAAAAAATGCAAGGGTTGCCTCCCCGCTAGCGCTAAGTTTAACGTCTTCAGCCAGACGCAACCACCCAAATGGTATAGTGAATTCTTCTTTTGTATCCACCAGCTGTTGTGACATGAAAAAGATAGCTTGGCGGGCTGTTTCAGTTTATCCAAATGCCCTTTACTGTTGATTGGTCATGGAGGATGCAATCTGCCTAATTTGTGTTTCTAAAGACTTCATTGTTGCCCCGATATTTTCCATGTGTGTTGATATGATATAAGGAGTATCAAGAAAACAAGCCTCGAAGTATGGATCCAAGCATCCAAGGATGAAGCCTAATAATCTATTCAAGTTATTTGGCAATGAAGGGGTCGAAAATATACAAGCGAAGGCCTCCTAGAGGGGGTTAATGTTAGTGTTTATTTTAGAGTGGGTCGACTGTTAGGGGCCCTAGGTTTTAATATTGGTGTTTATTCTAGAGTGGGCCAAATGTTAGGGGCCCGAGATTTTATTTGTAATAAGGATTATTACCTAGGGTTATTTCTGGCTTTTTAACATATTAGAATTAGGGTTTCCATTGTACTATTTAAACATGCTTTTCATTAATAAAATGCATGAATATTTTAACCAAAAAAAATTAATATTGCCGTCAGGCACATTGGTGGTGAGGTCGTGATGGCTAACCATGGAATGGTGTATTCTCTTCCAAAACTTATCAAAGGGGTTTTTGTCCTTTGTGGCGTTTCAAGCAATTAGGGGTTCGTGAGGCTTTGTTCTTCATGGGTTTCTAATCTTCAAACCTCGTTATGCTTTCCTAGGCGCTCATAACAATCTTTTGTGGGTTTCATAGGCTTTGTTCCTGCGGGATTCACATGAGTTGCGTGGATAATAATCTTTTGTGGGTTTGCTTGGCTTTGCTCCATGCAGGTTCTCATCAGTTGGTATTCAGAGCTTTGGTTGCAAAGCAGGTTATATCTTATAGTTTGTGTCTTTTTAACTCGGATAGCCAACGACGGAGGGATTGTTAAACATGTGATGACCTCGACTTGTATAGTTCAGAGAGGTCGTTCGTGTTCTTCGCGAATTCAGAGGTGGTCGAATTTCGTATATATTAGCTAGGCTTATATGATGAACGTGTCTGAACTTAGAGAGTCCCAATATGAAGTGTACTCATTGAGCACTTGGATAGCCGATTTATTTTGATAAAAGATAATATTCGATATTATAATTATCAACTAAGATAATCAAATGTTATTGGATAATAATGATTATTTACTTTGACCTAATTGGATTAATTGGATTAATTCAATAATTACACAAAGGCTTAATTGTAAAATCATAATCATCTCTACCATTTGAGGATATTATGGTAATTGTAAGTATGTAATAATAGGTGGTTTTGGCTTGATTTAATTAGATTAAATCAAGGTGGGAAACATTTAACTAATACATTTCCTAATCATTGGCTTGATTTAATTGGATTAAATTAAAGTGGGAGACAATGGAGATTAGTCACACCTAATTATACATATTTTGACAAATTAGATTAAGGCCACTTAAAATTTGATTACAACTTTTATTAATTAAAAATTGCCTAAGTTTTGCTATAAATAGCAAGCTTTAGGAAGGTTTTAATTACAAGTACAAGCATAAGAAAAAGCTTGAGTAAGCTATACATAAGTGATTCTTGAGAGATTAGCCTAAGTTAGAGAAGTGTTTAGAGAAGCTTGTGAGGTCTCTAAAACATTTCAATTAGGAGAAATCAAGATTAGATCTTTAAGTGAAGCTTGCTAGCATTGGAAATCAAGGTTGGATCTTGAAGTCAAGCTTACACACTTTGGAGGTTCTCCGATGATTTCAACAAAGGAGAGGTAGATTAGATCTTGCATCAAGCTTACTAGGTAATGTTTGATCTTCTCCTAAGCTATGTTCATTTGTGTATTAGATGCATGATCACATAGCTTAATGTTGAAATAGGGCTAATCAATTGTGTTAGGATACTTTAGAAGTATAAACACTACATGCTTATGTATTAGGTAAAAGATGTTCATCTTGGACATGAAAAATTAATAAGATTTTGGAACTCTAAATTAAATCTTAGAGCTATGGCTACCATTCTAGATTCACTTGACCACCTTTAGGTGAACTAGAATTGTTCATGAGACATTTCTAATTGGGATTCTAAAATGGTTTGTGTATTGGATTCAAAATTTACGCAAATGCGTTTTCAGAATAAATTTATGTTTTTGAAAAAATATTTGATATTTTGAAAAACTTGATTTTTATTCTATAATATGTGTTGATGTTGGTTTTGAAATTAAAAATTAATTTTTGGTGTTTTTGAAGTGTTTAGGGAAGACCAGAAGCTATTAGGGTAATAGACCCTAATTGCTTCAGCTCTCTGGAATTTTTCCAAAGAGCTGAAGCTTTGTTTTTGAAAACAAAGCATATAAAATAAAAAAAGTGCTGACTAGCGCACAGTGTGCGCAAGTACGCGTTGCACATGACATTTTTTTTTTGCTTTATTTTTGAGCTTCCGGACTCCGATTCAGTCCTGGTTTTTTCCTATACACTCGTAATGGAATATAGTATTTCATTAAATAATTTATAATTACACCCATACTTGATATCCATGGGTTAGACCCATTTCTATTACTCGGGGCACCGATCCGACCTTAGGGGTTCCACAACTGCCCCAACAAAAATAACTTTACCAGTCACAACTAGGTTCCCTAATCACACATAGAAAAATCATGACTATTCCTATATGCAAGTTGATAAAACACAGATTCTGGATTCATCAATCAAAAGATAATAAAGAATAACAAAAATCAATTATATTAAATATTAAAAAGTACTTAGGAATCAACAACATAAACATAAGAATATAAATACAAGAGTACATCCTTAGCTTTGCTTAGGAGATTAGTTCTCTATGCAGAACAGAGAAATCGCTTTGATAGATCAGAGAGACGTCATGTCGGCTTGAAATTCTTCGTTCCTTTCTCTCGAAATTGTTTTTTTGGTTCTTTGGTGTGTGTTCTCCCTTTATTTCTCTCTATTCTTAGGGTTTAGGACGAGCTTAGGTTTATATAGAGAAGTCTGGGAGTTCATAAATGCATAAAACACGACCAAAATAAGTTTCTGGGACCCTTTCGGGGCTGCGGCGCCCAATCCTCGGGACAAATGTATGGTAGCAACTTTGTGAAGGCGCCGCGGTGCAAGTGACTTCTTCTGGTCTTGCCGATTTCTACATCTCCGATATTCCTACGTGCTTTCGATGAGCCCGTAAGTTCCCAAAACACGCGTAATTGCTCAAATCTTCATGTTCCATTGCTTCCTAATAATAAGACATAAAATAAACTATAATTAAGATCAAAACACATGATAATCAAGTCAAGTTACCGATGTTCAAAGTATATTTTCATGCACTTATCAACTTGAAATTTGTGGATTTTTCTCGGGAGATCTTACCGAGATTTCGAGGGTATATAGGACTCCAAACGATCTCACAAACGCGCTGGAATCAACGAAATTGTGATCGGAGCTACTGTTCACCGTGGGTCACTATTCATCTGAATCTTCCTCCCTCGTTTCACGTGCAACCGAGCATGGATCAAAAAATTCACCACTACCATCTTATAGTACTCACCGAGAGCTTCGATTTGGCGGGTGGCTCGGGTCGTGAAATGAAGCGATGATCCGGGATCGAAAAACCCAAGCCCACCTATTTTCTCCCTTATTTCTCGCCATTGCCGGTGTTTCTAGCGTCGACACCGGTCACCGTTGGACGCAGGGTGGCCAGACGCTTCCTCTCGGGCCGTCGCGACAGCCAACCATGGCCGGCTAGCCACCGGCATACCCAGGCCGTCACTGGCTCAGTTTGAGATGGCGTGGGGGGGGGGGTCTTTTGAAGGCTAAGAAAGGTTATTCTTTTTTTGTAAATAATAGAAATTTCAGGGTATTTATACAAAAGTTCTGGAAAATTACAATCTGGCACTCGAAAATTACAGTTAGGTTTCTGTCATTGCGCATTCACGTAAATTCATATTTTTGAAGCCCTTCTGATGCAAATTGCGAAATGTATTCAACACGAAATTTGTTCGGCTCTGAAAAATGAGTCCGTTGGTTCAAGAATCAGCTCAATTGGAGTTCGTTTGATACTTTTATAGCCGAAACAATAAACTTTCACGTGTAAAACGATATAAATAGAAATCGCGTAACCAGTTCTCGAAACCACGCTTTTTCTAACGCGACGAGACTTCACTTAAAAATATTCCAACCTTTATCCCAACACATAAACTATGATTTTTAATTACCATCCCGTTTCGAATCCTTAACTTTAATTCGGAAACCTTCAAACTGTTCCTAAAAACTCAGGATATTACATTCCCCCCTTTATAAAAATTTCATCCTCGAAATTTCTTCGTCCTTACTGTAGGACACAGAAATTGGCGACGCTGTTCCAGGCTCGCGGCCTATTCGGGTGTACGGATTAGCCCGCGGGGGACCAAACCGGAGAAATAAAATGGAGTCGCCACCCAGTGTGAACTGGGAAAAATGATTTAAGGCCGCACTCACCCCTCGCAAGGGAAGACCTCAAACCGTTGGGTTCGGAATGGTCCCTTACTTATGTCACTTGTAATGAATGGATTTATGTAAGAATATAACCGAGTCTACGCAAGAATAACTTACATCTAAGTTCGCATACAACGTATATCTAAGTTTGCATCTAACCTATATCTAAGTTTGTATGCATGAAAGTAAGTCAAAATAACGGCAAGCACATGATCTCATGAACGCAATAAATCAATAAACATGGCGATATAAATAAATAATAATCTAAACATAACGTAGAAGAGACATAATTAAGTTTCTAATGCGTAGGAAATAACTAAATCATGCTCGAAAATAATATGCTAAACAACTAAATCATGCATAAAAATAATATGCTAAACAACCTAATCATGCATAAAGTAACATACTATTTCTAATAAACAACGAATAAATGCAAGATTGGATAAAACGAAATATGTGCGTTTCTCAAGTGGTATGTGGAATTGTATCCCAAGTTCAGACCGCACTACCGTCCATTCGGATTCGGCTACAGAATTTACGTTCGGGTTTCCATCCGATATACCACGAGAGATATCACAAAATCATTCATCCTATGGCCACAACACACATGAATCCACAATATGCATATGAAGAAATAATAATAAATAAAAACGGGAATAAATAAAAAGGTGCCCTCAGGTCTAACCTCTTAAGTCGCCTCTTGGAAGTGCGTTACTCGGTTGTCGGAAAGGTTGGTGCTCCGCAACTTTTCCGATTTACTGATTTTCCGTTTTCCTTAGTCGCCTCACTGTTTTGGGCTGCTGTATCCTCTGTTTTACTGCTGTTTTTTGGTCACTATTTTTGCGGTAATGAGGGACTATTTTAGCTTGCTGTTTACAGTGGTTTAGGTGTGTTGGGGCTGCGGTTTTTTGGGTTTACTGTGCAGTTTTATGGACAGTTTTTTTGTGATTTTTTTAGTGTAGTTTTTAGGGGCTGTTTCAGGGGGACAGAATTTCGGTGAAAATGGGACAATTTTTCAGTGTAGTTTTTTGGTGATGATGGTGCAGTTTCCGGACAGTTTTCGATGGTTGCAGGGCTGATTTTCAGTGCAGTTTGCGGTGGTAAAAGGGGACAGTTTGGACGTGAATTGGGGCTGCTATATGGGACTGTTTGGTGGCTTGTTGTGCATGGATTGAAGCTGCTATATGGGGCTATTTGGTGCGGCAATGGAGGGAGATTTTAGAGGGTGTTGGTTACGGCAATGGAGAGGGATTTAAGAGAGCTTATTCACGACAATGGAGAGGATTTTTTAGACTGCTTGGGTGTGAATACTAGCGTGTGAATGGTTGGTTTATGGTCCTTTTTATATGAGAGGGTTGAGGTTATCCTTTTACGGGAAGTGAAAGGATATTTTGTAATTATGGAGATATCTCTAATTAGTGTGTCATAAGGAAAAATCTATCTAATTTAGGGAGGGGATTGTTTTATTTTAGGCATGTGTTTTACTTTAATTAGGAAAGTGATTGATGAGATTTGATTTGAATCTTTTAATTTGGGAAGGTGATTTGTTTTTGATTTCTTTAATTCAGGAAGATGATTTATTTAGATTTTAACATGTGTTTAATGTGTTTGAATATTTTTGATGTGATTTAATGGGCTTAGAGGCTTTATGGGCGTGTGGTTGGAAGGCTTAGGCGTGTGTGTTGGTTGTTTTGGTGGGTTTGGTGTGGATTGTGGGGTTTTGGGCCAAGGGTAAGTTCTAAAACAGAGGTACAACGAGCAAACCCAAAGCTAAGCAAACGAATTGAGTCCAACAAGGTATTGATTTCTAAATTTCCCTTCCGAAGTCCGTTTCCCGCGACTTCCACAACTTAAATGGTAGTGCCTCCGTACGAGGCTCATCATCGGGACTTATATGCAAAAATACAGTGCCTACAGTCGCCCCCACTTTGATGGGACTTGTACAGTGTGTGACAATGACAATCCTATCAAAGTTATGTAATGTATTTTTACTTACCTTGCTCGCCAGCTGCCACTTAACTTGCATGTTGCTTCGAACTGAGTTGATATTGTGTGAGGTTCTTCGACCCCGAGGTTCATCCCTGCAAGATGTTGCGATCTCTAGGAATCACTACCGAACTGAGCTGATATCGTGGCGAGGTGCTTCGACCCTTGGGCTTTGTTCCCGAACCACCGAATGTGGGCTTTATTCCCGATCTGTGCTGATGATGCATTGGACCTCGACCTTGGGACGTAACCCGGAACTGCAACTGATGTGTGGGCCTCGACCTTGGGACGCATCCCAAAACTAATGATGCAGTGGGCCTCGACCCTAGGACGCATCCTGGAACTGCAACTGATGTATGGGCATCGACCTTGGGACGCATCCCAAAACTGATGATGCAGTGGGTGTTGGACAGTTATGACCCATAGCGTCACTATTTGTACAGATCATGGTCACTATTTGTACATATCATGGTGTTGTTGTACAAATTAACTATGTGACAAATGAGATTGCTCTCTTATCATTTGTGATTAGATCACCAAGATGTATAAATGATAGAAGGTCCTTATGATTAGTTCCTGGATTGAGATGATATGAGACTATATCAATCCACGAAGGTTTAATCATTAAATATCCCTAGTCAGAGTATTATCGAGATTGGACATTGATAATGCGTAAAACACTAGTATTACACTTGTGTTTGTTGTGAGGGCATAACGACATAGTTCTCATATATTTGGGTATAGGATACTCATGCAAGTGTAGTAGGAGGTTGTGTTTTACCGATGGTACGGAAAACAGCTTCGCTCTGGATAGACCCCTCAGAATTCTATTGGTAGTATGACTATGTGTCTATGGAAGTCCGAAATCAGGGTAGGTGTATTTGGTCTTAACCTGAGACTTGCACCGCTAATACTTGCGACAATCAATATACTTTGGTTTTTGGTCGTCCATGGCTTTAACAGGTTCTATGTACGCCTCTGCTGGGTATATTGAGAATCGTAATGTGTTGGGTGTGATGTCAAGATGGAAGTATCACTCCAGTCATAGTGGAGATGATGGTCACGTAGGATACGGTACTGGTTCTCTTATGTACTGCAGTCATCGGGATAAAATGACTAGGTCATGTTTATCCGATTATGGAGACTAGTTACCAGAAATCCGATATGTGCTTCGTACGGGGCAGACACAATTCCAGCCCCATGCCTAGCATGTGACATCCAATACTGGATCGAAATACGCAATACTATTTATTCTACGCCTGATATAAATCACATATTCATGTAAGGATGTTTCTGGAGAATTGCGTAGGCATGGCACTTTGCTAGAAGCCAACCTTGTCTTGTAAATCGGTAAAAATATAGTACTAGGTACTTACGTGTTCGGATAGTCCGACGACCGGATTTACTGCCAACATATTCGGGGATCTCATGGGTCGCTTCCCGAAGATTCACCGATGATGTATGACTCGCACTTTATTAATCTGAGATTAATTAGATGAGAGAGAAAATTAATCTGGGATTAATTACGGAGATATTTTATCTGGGATAAAATATTATTAAAAGAGAGAAAATGATTAATTTGGAATTAATCGATAAATTAATATATTCGATATATTAAACGAAATTGGATTTCGACCCAGAATTGAAATTAGATTTTAATTCGGGCGAACGAGTTAATTTAGAATTAATTCGTTAGCGACGTGAATAGTGATTTTGCTAGGCATAATTATTTAATTACGTCGCAATGGAAAATTTGTTAATTTGGAATTAGCGAACCCGAGCCCATGAGTGTTTGCGGACACACTCGCATTACGAATTCAAGTGCGGCCACAACTCACATCAAGCGTTAAATCACTAGTCAATCAATTGATGTGATGTCTAGTCACTTTGAGTGATGTGACAAGTTGTCATTGTGATTGATGGTGGTAGTTGGATGGCTTTAATGCCATTTACCAAATTTTGAATTTGGTATATCTTTATTTGTTTTTTGAAAACATAAGAAAACTTAACACATTTTCTCTTCTCTCTTTCCTCTCCTCTCTCTCATGCCAAAGGGGCAGTTTTTCTTCTTCATTTTTTCTGTCACTGCCGATAATTTGAAGGAGGAGCAAAGGGAATTTTGCGGCAAAATTTCCGGAGTGCTAGCACACATTCGGGGTCTTGCGAAGGTGATAGGGAACCGCACTTGTTAGCTTGGAATCACCACACAAAAGCTTGGAGCTTGGAGGACCAAGATGGCCGAATTTTTGGAACTTCAAAACAGCCCACTGCCGAGCCTTGGAGGAGGAGAGCTTGAAGTTTTGTTGTTCGTCGCATCGCCTCAACCGATCGATGTAAGTATTCCGCAACTTCTTCGAGAATTCATATGTATGTTTCTATGCTTTATTCGATCCTCGGGACTTAGAGGTTTCCTAACAATGGTATCAGAGCGAGTAAAAGCATGAAACTTGAATTTAGGGTTAAAATTGGGTAAAATGTGTTTGAGCATGATTTGATGAAATTGGATGATTAAGTATGCTTAAATTATGATTAATTGAAGTTTGATTGGATCAATTTCTTGAAATAATGATTGGATCATTTTTTGCCCAAACTCTTAGCTTGGCCGAGAGATAGTAGAACCCTAATGTCTTGGTTTTTTTTTATTTTTGATTCATTGGATGAGTTGAGATCAATTGGGAATTGTTGATTTGAGAATTAATTGGATTGAATTTGAAATTGGACAAAATCCCACCATTGCCGAGACATATATGAGCATGAAATGGGTTTGATTTTTGATAAAATGTGTTGAACATGTTTTGTTGTTAATGAGCATGATTAATTAGGCTAATTGATGTTTTGGAAATATTGATTTGGGTAATTAATTATGTTATACACTTTGATTAATTAAATTGTGAAATTGGATTTTTGGAATTTAATTATGTTGGGCTAATTTTGGAAATTGGGCTTTAAAAGTTGTTATTGGGCATATTGGGCTTGGTTGTACCAAGATTGGTTTAGGCAAATTGGTTGGATCCAATTGGGCCCAAAACCACATCCATAAAGTCCAAATGCGACTAATGGACCTTAATTATTTTAATTGGGCCTAAATTGATTTCTAGGCTTATGGGGTTATTCCTTGATTGGGCTTTGGTTATTGGGTTTGATCCAAGTTGACCAAAAGTCCACGCCTTAAAGAAATTAATTAAAAGTCCATTTGACTTTAATTAAATAAACATTGGATGTTAATCGGGCTTTGAGACCCGTAATGATTAAATTTGGAATTTAAGTCGTAAAGGTTCGTCAAATAAAGTGTAGTATTTAATTTGGAATTAAATAGTGAATTAGTATTAAATACATATTAAATTGGATTTAATTTTGTAGTTTAATTTAATTCAAGAATTTGTACTTTGAGTACTTATTCGCAAAAACGAGTTTGACTCGCGCAAAATCAAATCGTTGTTTGAACATTGGATGGTCATTAATTATCAGATTAATTAATTGGATTAGATTGATTGATAACATGCTTGTGTGAATACATGGTTGCGATGCATGAATAATGTATATCGGATGGATATTAGATGGGTGGGGCAATTTTAGAAATTGTTGTAATAAATTTAGAATTTATTAATTGGACCTGCGTGTCCAGCCTATTACCTCCTTACTCTATGTATTTCTCTTCTCACCTATTCCCCTCAATGTAAAAGAGGTTTTTTAGAAGTGTTATGTAACGGGTAGAAGTAATACTTTTGTTAGCGGGAGAGAGGAAATAGAGAGATTTGTTCTAGGAACAATGTGTAAAGTATCCATCTGCATATCATTATTATTTTATTTATATGCGCCTTATTATGTGTTTAGAATGCATGTTTAAGGGTGTATGATGATGAGACCTTAACAAAGATAATAAATTGGTTGCCAATTTGCACGCGAAAAACCCTCAAATAATATTAAGCGTTTTTCCTTCCATTGAGTGATTCTTACTCAAGATCTAAGACTGGCATTGGTTTGTTGGCCAAAGTCAAGACCATTTCTTGTCCATCGACATTGATTATGAAGCTTTCCAAGGTCAATGGGTCACGCTTAACTGGGATCACTAAGTTTGTTGTGCCAAAGCCAAGGCTTAGTTCATTCAGAGGAAAAAGGTTAGGTAATATATTGGATATATTGGCATATCTAAGATATATGTTTCGGACTTGGATGTCCCCTACTGGATCTAGGAATTGGATGGGATCCAATTGATCTTAGAGATCTACCTAGTTAATTATCATACAATTTATTGGCCAAAGTCAAGATTGTGTGACATTTAACGGGATCCTAGCCCACTAGGAAACAAGGTTTCCCGAGTACTCGACAGAGGGTTAGAGGCTCGCCGAAAAATAGTGGGAAGCAAGTATTAAATTTGCAATATTCGTTTAGTAACTTGCCATACGCACTCATTTCAAATATTACGTCAAATAAATTAATTTATTAGTTGGACTAATAATTAATGTTGTTTTAATAAACAGTTGGACTGTATTCAAATTATTTCAATTAATAGTTGATTTTATAATTGGATTATAGTAATCAATATAATTGAATTTAATTAATTAAATTATAGTTGATTATATAGTTGGACTATAGTAATCATTATAATAAATAGTACCTAAATCATTGATTAAATAGTTGGACTATTAGAATCAAGAAAAATTGAAAGATTAGTGTTTAAAACATAATCCTGGGTGAAAATATTTTTTAAACGACTTTAATTTTCAAATTGGGAATAAAATTTCAGGATAGTCCTGGAAACTAATAAGTTACTTTATTTGATAAAATAACATATTAGGCCTAAGCCCGGAGTTAAGCAAATAGTAGAGCATAATATTTGGAATATTCATGTGATGGTAACTTTAATGCTTAATCCATTAAGCTTGCCGCATAGACTCCTTAATTTCGAAATCAGAACAAACGATTAGATCCTTATAGTGTGATAATGAAATTGAAGGATCTTCATAGATCTATTATTAGATCTTAGAAGTACTATATTGCAATAGTAAACTCTTGGAGAGTTAATGGCTATTCTCAAGGAGACAAAGCCAAAGTTTGCAATAAGGCAAGAAGCGAAAGGCGCACCTTACTTCGACATTCCGGAAGGCCAAGGCTTGGCCAAAGGCTTCTGGGTGTGGAAAAGGGGCAAAGGCAAAATCATTATAATCTTCTGGGAAGATAAAGGACATATCCCAAAATGTCTGCCTAAATTATGGCAAACGGGATCGCAGAAGCGTGACTGCCGTTTGGACAAAGCAGACATGAAGGAATTGAAGACGGTGCAAGGCTCCGACTTCAAATATGTTAGTCATAAATATGTTCACTAATTAGTATTAAAAGTGGATTTTAGATACTAAAAGTGGTACATAAATATGTACTGGTGTGCAGAATCTGCTATGAGCAGGATTCTGACTACAGTTGAGATTTACCTACAAGTCGGAAACGGGACAACTGTCGCTGTTTTAATCATTGATACCTAAGTTTAGGAACTACCCTTCGGATGTGTACTTAAATTAGGAAACTGTTAAAATGTAACTAGTTTGACTAGTTACATTATCTCTATATTAGGGTTTAACCCGTTGCGGGTATACCTTTATATTCTAGAACACTAAAGTGTTTTATTATATAAAGATGATATTGAGATAACGGTATTTATATTTTGAATATAAATAAATCTCAAACATATAATACGACAAACAAATAGCTCAAACTGACTTGATCAGTTGAAACTCAATTGTGGCATTGTTGTCTGTGACACAATTAAACAAGACTCGTATATCCACACTTTTGAAGAGTGGGTACTAGGACAAATTTGATTCTATTCAAATAAAGTCTACGAATCTAGTTTATTAGGAAAAGTGCCTAAAAAACCTTTAACTTGGTAAAAGTGTAAATGCCACCAATCTGTTAGCCCTAGTTCATAGTGAAGCAAGTGGGCCCATGTCTAGCTAGGCTAGAGGTGGATATGAATATTTTGTGACCTTTACGGATGTGGCATCGCGTTATGGTTATGTGTTTCTTCTGAAACACAAATCGAAAACTTTTTCAGTTTCGACACGAAATAGACAAACAGATCGGCTAATGTATAAAATCGTCACGGTTAGACCATGATGAAAATACTTAAGCAATAAGTTTCTCATATACTTGAAAGAGTATAGTATTCTTTCAATGAGGACTCCTCCCGGAACACGTCATCCTAACGGTGTGTCCGAACGGAGAAACCGAGTTTTGTTGGACATGATAAGGTTAATCATGAGTCGCTCTGAGCTACCATTTCCTTCAATGGATACGTATTAACAGTGCAAAACTTATTTTGAATAAGGTTCCATAAAAATCTGTTTGACAGACTTCATATTAGATATGAACAGGAAAGAAACTGGGTTTTCTCATTCCTGAAGATTTGGGATGCTAGGCATATGTTTGGATGATACCAAATTAGAACCCAAATCGGATAAGTGCCAAGTTGTGGGTTATCCTAAGGATACAAAAGTATAGTACTTATACAACTCACAAGAGAACAATGTAATTGTTGCTCGCCATGCGGTTTTTCCTAAGAGGAATACCTATATGCAGTGGTAAGTGGGAGAATAGTAAAACTCGATGAAAATCGGAGTAATACTATTCCAGGCACCGAATCCTATTGGAACACAAAAATAGTTCGTCAAGGATGAAACTGTACCAATAATCTTCGAATACACAAGAACCACGTAAGTCAGAGAGAGTCAGAAAAAAACCTGGGGTATGGGTTTCTGATCTCACCTCATAAGGATGTCAATCTTATTGAGGAATACGAACTGACTACGTATGAGGAAGTGATACAAGGTATCAACTCCCTATTATGGTAAAGTGCCATGATATCTGAAATGGATTCCATGTATATCAACTAAGTTTAGACACTAGTTGTTGTACCGCAAGGCATTGTGCCTATTGGTACTATATAAGTCTTCAAGGAAGACATACACGGAAGGCAACATACTAACATACTAAGCTAGGCTTGTAGCGAAAAGGTATCGTTATCAACATTGGGTCGATTACGATGAAAACTTTTATCTGTTGCCACGTTAAATCCATTTGGATAATGCTTGCTTATGTTGCATGTTTCATTCATGAAATGTGGCAGCTGAATGCCAAGACCACTTTCCTTAATGGAAACCTTTTGGAGGAAGTTTACAACATCCTGATGGTTTTTTCGTACCAAAACTAGCAAACAAGGTTGGCAGATTATTCAATCCATGGATGGATTGAAGCAAACATAGAGTTCTTGGAATTATCGTTTTGATGTAATCATAATGGTGTATGATTTAATTCAAAAGGAAAATGATTCTTATGTATATAAGGAGGTTAATGGGAGCGCACTGAAAGTGACTGTCTTAGGTAATGATAATACGTCA
This sequence comes from Zanthoxylum bungeanum, assembly GCA_019454045.1. Classification (NCBI taxonomy): domain Eukaryota; kingdom Viridiplantae; phylum Streptophyta; class Magnoliopsida; order Sapindales; family Rutaceae; genus Zanthoxylum; species Zanthoxylum bungeanum. Next base: position 98,059 of record SKCR01051177.1, on the reverse strand, counting down.
TTTCTTGGAAATGATATTCCCATAATACAATCGGTGAAAGCTTGGCTTTTGAGAAAAATCTCCGTAGAATTCTTGGGAGAAACAACCTTTATTCTAGGAATAAAGATCTATTGGGATAGATTTAAAGTTGTTGACACTCTCCGAGAAATCGTACATTAATAAATGTACGCGACCTGGTGTCTCATACGCTTTGAGCATATGGAGTCACAATCAGGCCAATCCAAATGATAGTTATTGGATTGATGTTAAGAACATCCTTCAGTATCTTAGAGGAACTAATGATGCTTTCTTAAACTATGGAGAAGGAGAACTTGAAGTGACTGAGATCACTGTTGCAAGTTTCCTAAACCGATAATAACGACTATAAGTCGTAACAAAGGTACTATAAAGTTTGAATAACGGAACAGTGAGCTGGAAATCTTCCAAGCAAGATATTGTTACCAAATAAACAACAAACGCGGGTTATTACTGCAGTTGAGGCAGCAATAGAAGCCTTCTAGATTGATAATAAATCTAATTAGATTAGATATAATTCTGTTAGCAGCTGATCTAGGCTACAGCGCAGGCTAAAGAATTAATGGTCTCATCAACGATCCAGATATATACTTCGATATTCATCTGATTCGTTCGGATCATACATCATGGCGATGTGATGATCGAATAAATCGCATCAGATGATAATCATACAAATCCGCTGACGAAAGTGTTTTCTCAGTAATTTGAGCGAACCATACATAGTTCGGGTGTAGGACACTCGAGTGACTGGCTATAGGCCAAGTGGGAGATTGTTGGACAATTATGACCCTTAGCGTCACTATTTGTACAGATCATGGTGTTGTTGTACAAATTAACTATGTGACAATGGAGATTGCTCTCTTATCATTTGTGATTAGATCACCAAGATGTATAAATGATATGAGGTCCTTATGATTAGTTCCTGGATTGAGATGATATGAGACAGTATCAATCCACGAAGGTTTAATCATTAAATATCCTTAGTCAGAGTATTATCGAGATTGGACATCGATAATGCGTAAAAGACTAGTATTACACGTGTGCGCGTTGTGAGGGCATAACGGCATAGTTCTCATATATTTGGGTATAGGATACTCATTCAAGTGTAGTAGGAGGTTGTGTTTTACCGATGGTACGGAAAACAGCTTCGCTCTGGATAGACCCCTCGGAATTCCATTGGTAGTATGACTATGTGTCTATGGAAGCCCGAAATCAGGGTAGGTGTATTTGGTCTTAACCTGAGACTTGCACCGCTAATACTTGCGACAATCAATATACTTTGGTTTTTGGTCGTCCAGGGCTTTAACAGGTTTTGTGTACGCCTCTGCTGGGTATATTGAGAATCGTAGTGTGTTGGGTGTGATGTCAAAATGGAAGTATCACTCCAGTCATAGTGGAGATGATGGTCACGTAGGATACGATACTGGTTCTCTTATGTACTACAGTCATCGGGATAAAATGACTAGGTCATGTTTATCCGATTATAGAGACTAGTTACCAGAAATCCATATGACTAAAGTGATACTTCCGTCTTGACATCACATCCAATACACTACGATTCTCAATAAACCAAGAAGAGGCGTACACAGAACCTGTTAAAGTCCTGGACGACCAAAACCAAAGCATATTGATTTTCGCAAGTACTAGAGATGCAAGTCTCAGGTTAAGACCAAATACACCTACCCTGATGCGGACTCCCATAGACACATAGTTATACTACCAATGGGATTTTACGGGGTCTATCCAGAGCGAAGCTGTTTTCCGTACCATCGGTAAAACACAACCTCCTATCACACTTGCATAAGTATCCAATACTTAAATACATGAGAATTATGCTGTTACGCTTTCATAACACGCACAAGTGCAATACTAGTCTATTCCGCATTATCGATGTCCAGTCTCGATAATACTACGACTAAGGATATTTAATGATTAAACCTTTATGGATTGATATTGTCTCATATCATCTCAATCCGGAACTAATCATAAGGACTTTCATCATTCACACCTTTAAGCAATCTAATTACGAAATGAAAAAAGGTAATTTCCATTGCTACATAATTAATTTGTACAAAAACACAATGTCTTTTACAAATAGTGACGCTATAGGTCATAATTGTCCAACAACCTACCACTTGGCCTATAGCCAGTCACTCAAGCATCTAATACCTGAACTATGGACATGTCGCTCAAACTTCTACTGAGGAATGGCTTTCATCAACGGATCTGCAATGTTTTCCTCTGATGCGACCTTCTCGATCTTCACATCGCCACGATGTATGATCTCACAAATCAGATGGAAACGTCGAAGAACATGCTTGGATCATTGATGAGACCGCGGTTCCTTAGCCTGCGCTATAGCCCCGTTATTGTCACAATACAATGGAACGGGCTCAGCTGCTAACGGAACTACTCCTAATCCAATTAGGAATTTTTGGATCCAAACTGCCTCTTTTGCTACTTCAGCTGCAGCAATATACTCCGCTTCTGTTGTTGAATCGGCAACAGTCTCTTGCTTGGAAGATTTCCAGCTCACTGCTCTGTTATTCAAAAAAAATATGTACCCGGATTGCGACTTACAGTCGTCTTTTTCGGTTTGGAAACTTGCATCAGTATACCCAGTTACCTCAAGTTCTCCATCTCCATAGATTAAGAAATCATCCTTAGTTCGTCTAAGATACTTAAGGATATTCTTAACCGCCATCCAGTGACCTTCACCTGGATCGGCCTGATAGCGACTACACATGCTCAAAGCATAGGAGACATCAGGTCGCGTACATATCATGGCATACATGATCGATCCGACTGCCGAGGCGAACAGTATCCGACTCATGCTGTCTCTCTCATCTTTAGTTTTAGGACACATGTCCTTAGATAGAGTGACGCCATGTGTCACTGGCAACAGTCCCCTATTGGACTGATCCATGTTGAATCTCTTCAACACTTTGTCACTGTACGTACTTTGGGAGAGTCCAAGCAGCTTTATAAATCTATCCCGGTAGATCTTTATTCCTAGAATAAATGATGCTTCTCCCAGATCTTTCATGGAGAATTTCAATGAAAGCCAAGCTTTCACCGACGTTAACATGGGAATGTCATTGCCAATAAGCAATACATCATCAACATAAAGGATAATGAATGTCAGTGCTCTCCCACTAACCTTCTTATATACACAAGGATCATCTTCGCTTTGAACGAAATCATATTCTTTTATGATCTCATCAAAGCGTTGGTTCCAAGAACGCGATGCTTGCTTCAATCCATAAATGGATCGATTTAACTTACAAACCTTGCTTGCAAGTCGTGGCATGACAAAACCGTCAGGCTGTTGCATATAAACATCCTCCAAAAGGTTTCCGTCAAGGAAAGCGGTTTTGACGTCCATCTGCCATATCTCGTAATCAAAATATGCAGCTATAGCAAGCATTATCCGAGTGGATTTAATCATGGCAACGGGTGAGAAAGTTTCATCGTAATCGACACCATGTCGTTGATCATACCCCTTCACTACAAGCCTAGCTTTGTACGTTTGTACGTTGCCATCCATGTCGGTCTTCTTCTTGAAGACCTATTTGCATCCAATACGCTTTACACCTTCTGGTGCATCAATCAGTGTCCAAACTTGGTTGGTGTATATGGAATCCATTTCGGACTTCATGGCATATTTCCATAAACCAGAGTCGATACCTTGTATCGCTTCCTCATACGTAGCAGGTTCGTTATCCTCTATGAGATTAATATCTACATGAGGTGAGATCAGAAACCCATACCTCTCAGGTTGTTTCCTGACTCTCTCCGACCTACGCGGTCCTTGTGTAATCGAAGATTGTGGTACAGCTTCATCCCTGATGAATTGTTCATGTTCCGTTGTGGATTCTATGCCAGAACAGTATCACTCCGATTTTCATCGAGTTCTACTTTCCTCCCACTTATCACTACATTTAGGAATTCCTTCTCAAGGAAAACAGCATGTAGAGCAACAAAAACTTTGTTCTCTCGTGGGTGATAGAAGTAATATCCTTTGGTTTCCCTAGGATATCCCACAAAAGGCATTTATCCGATTTGGATTCAAGTTTGGTACCTTCCAAACGTTTGACGTATGACCAGCATCCCCAAATCTTCAGGAATGAGAAACCCGGTTTCTTTCCTATCCATATCTCATACGGAGTCTGTTGAACAGAATTTGACGGAACCTTATTCAAATAAGTATTGCACTGTTTAATGCATATTCCCAGAAGGAAATAGGTAGCTCAGTGCGACTCATCATAGACCTTACCATGTCTAACAAAGTTCGGTTTCTCCGTTCGAACACACCGTTTAATTGCGGTGTTCTGGGAGGAGTCCACTGTGAAAGAATACCATATTCTTTCAAGTAGTCAAGAAACTCTTTACTCAAGTATTCACCACCACGGTCTGATCGTAATGTCTTAATACTTTTACCGGTCTATTTTTCAACATCGTGTCGAAACTCTTTGAATTTCTCAAAAGTTTCCGACTTGTGTCTCATAAGATACACATATCCATAACGCGATGCATCATCCGTAAAGGTTACAAGTATTCGTATCCACCTCTATCCTGGCTAGACATGGGCCCACAAACGTCACTATGAACAAGGGCTAACAGTTCGGTGGCGCGTACACCTTTACCGCTAAAAGGTGACTTAGGCATTTTGCCTAATAAGCAAGATTCGCAGACGTCATATGAATTTGGATCAAATCCGTCCAAGTACCCACTCTTCGAAAGTGTGGATATGCGAGTCTTGTTTATGTGTCCCAGACGACAATGCCACATATAAGTTTCATCTTTATGACTTACTTTAAGCCTTTTGTTTGTTACATTTTGAGATTGGTTTATATTCAAAATATAAAGACCAATTATTTACAACAGCAGTGCAAATTTCTATATCATTTTTATACATAAAACACCTAGTGTTTCGAAATACAAAAGTATACCCACATTGGGTTAACATAGATACAGAAATAATATTCCAAGTCAAACTAGGTACATAATAACAGTCTGTAAGTTCAAGTACATGCCCCGAGGGAAGTTCCAAAATAAAAGTGCCAACGGCCAAAACGGCGACTGGAGTCCCATTTCCAACACGCAGGTCAATCTCTCCTGACGTCAGTTTCCTGCTAATCCACAGATCCTGCACATCAGTACAAATGTGAGTACCACAACCATAATCAAAAATCCAATTTTTAAAACTAGAAGTATTCATGTTTATTTCTATAACAAACATACCTGAGGCCGGTGCCTTGCCCGCCTTTATCTCCTTCTGGAGCGCCTTGTACTCGCGGTAGTCACGCTTCTAGTGACCCCGCTTCCCGCACTGGAGGCATACATCCTGAGATTTGTCCTTAGGCTTCCCATAAGCCTTTGACGCTTTGCCTTTGCCCTTCTTTTTCTTCTTCTTCTTGATACCTCCAGTCGCCCTAGGCCCAGCCCTCGGTGTCCGAGATGTAGAAGCGAAGTGTGCCTCGCGCTTCTTGCCCTTAAGAAGTTCATTCTCTACCTCACGTAATGTGGACATCAGCTCTCCAAGAGTCTGCTCTTAGTTCATCATATTGTAGTTCATGATGAACCCACTCCAAATGTCGGGGAGAGACTGCAAGATCAAATCTATAGAGGTCTCTATCTCAAAGAAAATCCTCATTTGTCCAAGTTGCTAAATATCGGCAATCATCTGTGTCACGTGATGTTCAACAGACGTACCCTCCGATATCCGAGCACATAAGAGCTTCTTCTGTAACTCATATCTTTGCGATCTAAGGTTAGATCGGTGTAGATCATTCAATTTCACCAACATTGTATAGGGATCCAATCCCTTGTTTTGTCGACGGAATTACTGAGTCATAGCAGCAAACATGATAGATTGAGCAGTTGTGTTGTCATCACTATGTGTCTTCCAAAGATCTAGCTCGAGCAACTGATCAGATCTAGGCTTAGGCCCAAAAGGTCTCTCTATAGTATATAGCAGCCTCTCGGATCCAAGGACTATCCTTAGATTCATGTCCCAATCAGAAAAGTTAGTGCCGTTGAAGATATTATCGCCAATGATGATGTCACGGACACTACTCTTTCCAGTCATTTTAACTGCGATAATCTAATTATCCAATTAACAATGTAGGGTACAGTCCAACTGTTACAAGAAAAATAACATTATATTAGTCCAACTAATAAAATAATTTTGACGAAATATTTGAAAGCGCGTAAAGCTAAGTATTTGAACGAAATTGCAATTTCAATACTAGCCTCCCACTATTTTTTGGCGAGCCTCTAACCCTCTGTTGAGTACTCGGGAAACCCAGTTTCCTAGTGGGCTAGGATCCCGTTAAATAATGCACAACCTTGACTTTGGCCAACAAGGAAATTTTGTAGCAATTTTTTCCTAAGCTAGCACTTGAAAAATCATATCAAGGTGTTAGGGAAACCAATCCTTGAGCTTGGAATCTCATCACTCAAAGCTTGGAGCTTGGAGATCAACTTCAAAGGGTCTTGGCCGAAACTTCAATGAGCAAATTTCTTGTGTTCAACGCATCCAAAATCCGATCAAAGTGAGTATTTTCCGCATTCTTACTTTGTTGTATTCACATGATTTCTTGATTAATTGATCTTGGATAGACCTAGAAAACCCAACACCTCGACCCTGTGACGCATCCCAAAACTGATGATGCAGTGGGCCTCGACCCTGGGACGTATCCCAGAACTACAACTGATATGTGGGCTGCGACCTTGGACGCATCCCAAAACTGATACTGATGTGGGCCTCGACCCTAGGACTCATCCCCAAAACTGATACTGATGTGTGGGCCTCGACCCTGGGACGCATCCCAAAATTGCTACTGATGTGGGCCTCGACCCTTGGACTCATCCTCAAAACTGATACGGATGTGTGCCTCGACCCTGGGACTCATCCCCAAAACTGATACTGATGTGGGCCTCGCCCCTGGGACTCATCCCCAAGTTGATACTGACGTAGACCTCGCCCCATGCTCCATTCTCGAAATGCCATTCCCGGCATATTAAACCTCATCCCCGAGGCATTGCTGATGGTATGGTTCATTCCCGAACCGTGCTGTATGAGTAAGGGTAGACTAGTCACCACCAGTCTCGGTTCATTTTTTTGTTCTTTGCTGCTTTCATTAGGTCAAGGTAGATCTCTTGATGTGATGTTACATACTAACACACTATACTACCTTTCACGAGATAATCCTGATAGCCAAACATATTGTTTTCCTTAAATGATGCTTCGTGTCAAAACCAGAGAACCTTCAAAGTACCTGATACACTCAAATATGATCGTCTGAATGAGTGATCTGAACTAGACTCCCAGTGTGTGTGTGCCAAGGTTCTTTCGCAGCTCAATCCTTAAGTATGCCAACTTTTTGATTTTGTCTCGGAGAATTGGATCAGTGGGTCTAACCAATCTAGATGTCTTGATCATACTCTGTGATTACTTCCTCGTACTCACATGATATGGTTTTCTTCTTCTTTTCTTTCATCTCTTTCTCTTTTTTTTTTTCGACATACCTACCCTTTAAGGTAGCATTTCTCCTCATGGTGGTCCTAATACTCGCCCAAGGGTAGCTTCACGCTTATCGGCTATAGGTGGTCTATTGTTTTCCTTCTCATAGACTTTTTCTTCATTTCCAACTATATCATATATCGTAACACAAGTAAACCAGGATGGACACCTAAGCATATTATATCAGTCATTCACTGTTCCGCCATCTCTTCAACTAGTCATCTTGCCGACTACTCAGGCTTCTACTGCTGAGATCTTGTAATTAAGTGCCCGCGAGTCTAGCCGAGATCAATCACTCAAAATACTGGATGAGAGCATATCTTACACTTATCATTTCCAAGGTTTCACCCTACAGCAAACAATCTCATCACCGGACATATGTCTAACCATCAAGGATTTTTCTCTCTCTCATTTTTTTTTCACTCGACTAGAATTATTCCTTTCAACCGCTGATAATGTGGGCCTCAACCCTGGGATCCATTCCCGAAATTGACACTGATGTGGGCCTCAACCCTGGGATTCATTTCCGACTGATACTGATGTGGGCCTCAACATTGGGATTCATTTCCGACTGATACTGATTTGGGCCTCAACCCTGGGATCCATTCCCGAAACTGATACTGATATGAGGCCTCAACCCCGGGATCCATTCCCGAAACTGATACTGATGTGTTGCTGATTCTGGTTGGCTTACATTTGTCACTTTCTCCTTCTTTTTGAAACCTGTAAATACAAAACAGAACAAACACAACAAAAGAATGCAAGTACGTTACGTGTATGCATGCATGCATGCATGAATTTCCTATTCCGTTGGGTTAGGTCTTCCGCCAGTCCTCCTGGTGATCGCTCGGTCTTCTCTCCTTCGGGCAAAATATTACTTCAATTTATCCACATTGATCGGCTCGGTGAACTCGTTCCCTTTCAAATCTGACAGTTTCACTGCTCCATTTCCCATGACTTTCTAGACTATGTAGGGTCCTTCCCAGTTGGGTCTGAACTTTCCTCTCGGGTCTTTCATCGACGGCTTTGACTGCTTAAGTACTAGATCAACCCTTTCTGATCTTAGTAGGACGCAATTTCTTGTTAAATGCTCGAGCCAACCTCTTCTGGTATAACTGCATATGACATAAAGACTTCATTCTCTTTTCATCCAGTAATGCTAACTGTTCAAATCTCTGTGAGGCTCATTCTTTTTCAGGTAACTCTGCTTCTACTAATACCCATATAGATTGTATCTCAACTTCCACTGGCAGTACTGCTTCCATCTCGTAGACCAAAGAGTAAGGCGTGGCTCCTGTTGCTGTTCTCTCAGAATTTCTATACCCCCACAGGGTGTATGGTAGTTTGTCAGCCCAATTTTTTTAGTTCTCCGTCGTTTTAGCTAGTATCTTCTTTATCATCTTATTGGCTGCCTCGACAACCCCATTTTCCTGCGGTCAGTAAGGTGACGACTTGTGATGTCCTATCCCATACCTCTGTAGCATTGCCTTTGTTTCTCCTTGAAACTGGACTCCGTTGTCTGTTACTACATGATGCGGCATCCCATATCGACAAATGATATTCCGGCTATGAATTTTGCCATCTGCTTTGCTGTGACGTTGTGAAATGACTCGGCTTCCACCCATTTTGAAAAGTAGTCTACTGCCACTACTATGAAGCGATATCCATTCGATGCGTGCGGTTGAATTTCTCCGATCATATCAATTCCCCATGCTGAGAAAGGCCACGGCTCTGACAGCCCGTGCAACTCTGTGTGAGGCAAATGGTTCAAGTTACCGTGCGCTTGATGATCATGACAATGTTTAACTATTGAGGAGAGAAAAAACTTGAACAAAGAGGCAAAATGAATGTCTTTATTATTAATGGATGCGAGATCACAATTGAATAAGATCAGGAAAACAAACATCCTCATGATTTGTAACTTTGTCTTCTTCCATCTTCTTGCTTTTTTCGGACATCAGATCCTTTAACTGCTGTAATTCTTTTTCCCATTTACTTTCCCCTTTCTGCTCCGTTTCATTTTTCCTATTATTACCCCATATCCCCATGCGGGAAGCTTGGTGGTCGTGAGTTTGGAGGACAGTGCTGTCGAGTAGGCCAGAGTTGATTATGTGGGTGGGTGGAGGTTTTCTGTGTGTGTTGGGTTGTTCTTTTTCTGGGTCGGGTATTTTATGGGAGTCGATGAGGTTCTGGATTTCATGTCTGAGGCGGGCACAGCTGTCGGTGTCATGGCCTCTTTGCTGGTGGAGGTAACAATATAGGTTTAGATCAAGGTAGTGTGGCACAGAGTTCGGAAGTGGTTTAGGTTCTAAAGGACTTAGGAGTCCTTGCCTCTTTAGCTCTTCAAACACCTTTGACAAAGGTCTACCAAAATTGGAGAATCGCATGTTTCTGATAGGGGCGACCTCAGAAGGAGTGGGCTTGGTCCCCGAAGGTCCCCTAATGGTCTTTCTATTCCGGTTACAGAACTTTCTATCATTAGCTATATGGGGTATGGTCAAACTGGCCACAACAGCGGTCAAAGCTTGCAACTGCTCGGTAATCTTAGTGAGATTAGTCTCCAACTGATCCATGTGAGATCCCTCGTTATCTGACTCACTCATGTTCGCTGACGGTCTTTTGACAAGTCTTTCTTCCTCTCTAACCCAACAGAAATCTATGGTGTCTTTTAAAACCGCATGTTAGCATGTATTCGTGCGATATATAAGTCGGCCTATTATCATTTTAAAGCATCCAATCATACTATTGCGAGGTGAAAACTTGTCCCAGTTGAAAAAGGCCCAACATGTTTACACTTTCGCGATAACGTGACTAAATAACTTCAAATGATACGGGGCCCAAACACAAAGTGGCCCATCAACATTTTAGAAGCTTTTGGCCCAATTGTCATAAGACACAAACGTGTCCCAGTTTAAATGGCCCAACAAGTTCATAGCTCATGACGAAAGGTCCAACTGAATCCAAATGATGATAGTCCCCAAACGCAAGTATAAAGGGATGGTTTCTATTAGTCATACAACTATGGTTCACATGTAGGTTTATGGGGGTGTAGACAAAGGCTCTCGCTGGCGAAGGATTGCCTAAAACTAGGTCTCCCCACTCAAGGGTCTGTGCGACCAAGTGAGTGCACATTTTTTATACGCTAAGGTACGTGCCAACGAGTGATGATATATGACTGACTGTCAAATGGATTTCTTATTGAAGATTCCCCAGAGGGAGGGTGGAGCGGACTCTCTTTAATACCCAAGCCTCTTAGGCTCTTATCGCCTTGGTGACAGGAATAATCAATAAGTCCTCCAAATTAGTCCATCACGGTAATCTTCGGGTAAATGATTATCCAGGTTCCTTCACAACTTTTCCTTATAGAAAGGTAATGAATGAATGAAGACAACAAACCATTACCTAGCTCTAATAATGCCTTTGATTAAACCCCTTCAACCCACTGTAGACACAGTTAACTAAAGAATAAATCACAAACATTACAAGACATTATTTCGGGGCCGATTCTCTATCCCCAGTGGAGTCGCCAGATTGTAGGACACAGAAATCGGCGACGCTGTTCTAGGTTCGCGGCCCGTTCGGGAGTACGGAGTAGCCCGCGGGGGACTAAAACGGAAAAATAAAATAGAGTCGCCACCCAGTGTGAACTGGGAAAAATGATTTAAGGCCGCACTCACCCCTCGCAAGGGAATACCTCAAACCGTTGGGTTCGGAATGGTCCCTTACTTATGCCACTTGTAATGAACGGATTTATATAATAATTTAACCGAGTCTACGCAAGAATAACTTACATCTAAGTTCGCATACAACCTAATTCTAAGTTTGCATCTAACCTATATCTAAGTTTGTATGCATGAAAGTAAGTCAAATAACGGCAAACACATGATCTCATGAACACATTAAATCGATAAACATGGCGATATAAATAAATAATAATCTAAACATAAATGTAGAAGAGACATAATTAAGTTCCTAATGCGAAGGAAATAACTAAATCATGCTCGAAAATAATATGCTAAACAACTAAATCATGCATAAAAATATTATGCTAAACAACCTAATCATGCATAAAGTAACATACTAATTCTAATAAACAACGAATAAACACAAGATTGGATAAAACGAAATATCTGTGTTTCTCAAGTGGTACGTGGAATTGTATCCCGAGTTCAGACCGCACTACCGTCCATTCAGATTCGGCTACAGAATTTAGGTTCGGGTTTCCATCCGATATACCACGAGAGATATCACAAAATCATTCATCCCATGGCCACAACACACATGATTCCACAGTATGCATGCGAAGAAATAATAATAAATAAAAGAACGGGAATAAATAAAAAGGGTGCCCTCGGGTCTAACCTTTTAAGTCGCCTCTTATAATTGCGTTACGCGGTTGTCGGAAGGGTTGGTGCTCCGCAACTTTTTCGATTTACTGATTTTATATTTTCCTTAGTCGCCTCGCTGTTTTGGGCTGTTGTTTCCTCTGTTTTGCTGCTATTTTTTTGTCACTATTTTTGCGGTAATGAGGGATTCTTTTAGCTTGCTATTTGCGGTGGTTTAGGTGTGTTGGGGCTGCGATTTTTTGGGTTTACTGGGCAGTTTTCTGGACAGTTTTTTACGGTTTTTTTAGTGCAGTTTTTAGGGGCTGTTTCAGGGGGATAGAATTTCGGTGAAAATTGGATAGTTTTTCAGTACAGTGTTTCGGTGATGATGGTGTAGTTTTTGGACAGTTTTCGGTGGTTGCAAGGCTGATTTTTAGTGCAGTTTGCGGTGGTAAAAGGAGATAGTTTGGACGTGAATTGGGGCTGCTATATGGGCCTGTTTGATGGTTGTTTGTGCATGGATTGGGGCTGCTATATGGGGCTATTTGGTGGCTGTTTGTGCGTGGATTGGGGCTGCTATATGGGGCTGTTTGGTTCGGCAATGGAGGGAGATTTTAGAGGGTGTTGGTTGCGGCAATGGAGAGGGATTTAGGAGAGCTTATTCACGGCAATGGAGAGGATTTTTTAGAGTGCTTGGGCGTGAATGCTAGCGTGTGAAGGGTTGGTTTATGGTCCTTTTTATAGGAGAGGGTTGAGGTTATCCTTGTACGGGAAGGGAAATGATATTGTGTAATTATGGAGATATCTCTAATTAGTGTGTCATAAGGAAAAATCTATCTAATTTAGGGAGGGGATTGTTTTAGTTTAGGCATGTGATTTAATTTAATTAGGAAGGTGATTGTTGAGATTTGATTTGAATCTTTTAGATTGGGAAGGTGATTTATTTTTGATTTCTTTAATTCGGGAAGGTGATTTATTTATATTTTAACATGTGTTTAATGTGTTTGAATATTTTTGGATGTGATTTAATGGGCTTGGTGGCTTTATGGGAGTGTGGTTGGAAAGCTTGGGCGTGTGGTTGGTTGTGGATTGCGGGGGTTTTGGGCCAAGGATAAGTTCTAAAACAGAGGTGAAATGAGCAAAACCGAAGCTAAGCAAACGAATTGAGTCCAACAAGGTATTGATTTCTGAATTTCCCTTCCGACATCCGTTTCCCGTGACTTCCACAACTTAAAGGGTAGTGCCTCCGTACGAGGCTCATCATCGGGACTAATATGCAAAAATGCAGTGCCTACACTTCCGTCTGATCATTCAGAAATGAAAACATGTACGTTATAATCTTATTTGTATTCGGAAGCCGCCTCACTTTACACATTTTAAAAAGTCACATATTCCATACATCAATACAAATCATGTTATTTTAAAACAAAACACATCGAATCAAACATTTCATGCCAAAACACATCAAACTTATCATCTCGACTCACAATCATTGATAGGAACACGTTCAAACCATTTCAAACCCATCCATCAACAAAAAAAGAAAGTCAACCACAGATTCTTTATAGTCAATCACATACATCATCCGAAATGGGGAACATAGCACATGTTCTGTGCACGCAATCCAATACAATATCAAAATGGAAACTTAACATGAATTTCATACTATCTATTTCTTCCACAATATAAAACGAAACTCATTCATTTCACATCATGTCATTCTATATCATATCTATAAACGATATCAATATCAAAATTTACATACGTACATATCCAATCGCATATACAACATTGTATGGCTGACGACATATCACATACAACCATCACAATACCCAAAAGATCTGTGACTAACCATAAACTTACTTACATACTCTTGTAATTAACATAATATTTTATATCAATAAATACATCTATTGTCACAACCAGAAGTGACATATAATCCTACATGCTCTTATGATATTGATAGTCTGAAATATGTCAATCTCTGTCATCATTCAAAATAGAAAATGTAAAATGATCTCTTTCAAAAATCATTTTGAAAAATCATTTGAAAAAAACTCTTTCACTATAAACAAAAATCAATTTCAAAATCTATTATTGTAAATCTATATTGAGCATCCAACATAACTCACTGGACGAAACATAAACAAGCGCCCAATACCCGAATTGCGCGCACAGATCGGACAATGAATGAAAAGATCCCCTATCGACAGAGGGTCGAGTCGGCCCACTTTAGTTGGGCAAACCCCTTTACAAGCATCACGACTGAAACATGTCATATCAAATTATAAAACTGTAAAAATCATATACTGTTGGGGTTCTAGCGTGGGCACAGCGGAAGCTCGCGGTTCGGGTGAAATCGTAACTTTAAAAACTTTTAAAATTACCAAATAAATTATTCAATATCTAATATGAATAATTTATTCATAATATGAATAATTTATTCATATTTCACCAAAATATATTTATTCGATATCAAATAACGACATAAATAGGTTAGAAACATCACGAAACTTTTATGAAAATATTTTTCCGCAAAATGCCATAAAACATATTTTTGTCCGAACTGACCAACAATACAAATGAGGACTGCCCAGGTCACCCCTAGAAGTACTTGGGCAGTTCATGTGCTGCCCAAACAGTGGCCAATTCACTGTTTGGATAGCGGACACCCGGTAAGCCTGAAACTCATTCGGTAACGTCGTTTTTCACCGTTTTCGCATATTTCAACTCCGAAAAGATTTCTGGCAATTGTTCCAATGCCCAAAACACATCCAATATATTTATACAACATACTTTTCATCACCAAAATCACAGAAATTCCAGATCTGATTTGGTAACTAAAAATATCATTTTCATGCTTTAAATCCAATTTTCTCAACATTAATCATATCAACATTAACACCAACCAAAGCCACCACCTATGAAGAACTCAAGTACAATTCTAGGAGTTACAAGAGTGGTCATAACACTCTAGAATGGTAACAAGTCATCAATGAAAAAATTGAACTAATATTACAATAATATTATCCAATCTAACTTCACACATGTATTTAGCCTCCAAATCCATCCTCCAAATCAAAAAGCCCCAAAATCTAAGAAAGGAAGAAACCCTAGAACTATTCAACATATTCAATAACAAGAAATAAGCTTTCTAAGTTTAGGTTATTAAAAATTACCTCAAATCTTACAATTTCCTCAAACGTTTTTCTTGATTTCTTCACTTTCTCCTTATTTTCTCCAAACAAAATTTGAGAGCTTTTCTATTAGGGTGGTTTCGGCCATGGCTTCTAAGTTGTGGGAAATAAAAACTTTTCACTTTAAATAGTGAGCCTTTACGGACTTTAGGGGGAAGAGGGGTATTTTGGTCATTTGGTCAATTAATCTAATTAATTAATAATAATAAGCTTTAAGTTAACAAATCCAATTTGTAAACTTTAAGCTTAATGAAATCATGCCACATGTAACCAATAATAATCAAACATATTGCATAACAATTAAGTAATATTGAAATAATTTAATTATCTAGATATTTAACATTTAAACATCTAAATAATTAATTAATGCGATTATTATTATAGATGTATTTTTATTTACATTAAATAACAAATACATATATTAATGGCATGTGTCAAAACCTCATTTGACAATTAATTAATATGTATCAAATCAAATTTTATATCAAATACAAATATACATTAATTATTAATTGACCGAAATGCCCTAATGCATGTATTTTCATTTAATCTGGTGAAGTATTATAAATAATCTATATTGTTCATAACTTGTTGCCCAAGTGCGCAACGAGTACACTTCATATTGTGGGACTCTCTAAGTTTAGGTTTATCCGTCACAGAATCCAATTTCGTGTCCATAATTCACCCACTCATGAATTATGACGACCACATATAATCTCGCTAAACTATGCAAGACGAGGTCATTGCATACGTATATTATATCCGTCACAGGCTATCAATATTATACCGAGGATATAGATAAGAACGTCAAATCCCTAAAGTATAATATAGTCGACTTTTAAATTTACGATCTCTAAATAAGACCCGGAATTCACTTCTGAAGTATACCACGACCATGGATTTACTAGAACTCAAATACGTACATGATATATATGCCCTGTACACAAGACTGATGGATTCTATCTGATACTCATAGGATTTCATGAGCATCAGTCCACACCCAACGAACATGTGAAGGTCTGATCTAATTAGATCGGTGACGTGACTGCCATCAAAGTGTGGAGGATATCTCATATATCCACAGTGGTATCTCAAGTCGAAAGCCCACTATGCTACTCGACTCGAGAAGATTCCTATTGACGTTGGTGTACCATCTATTAGGAAATCTTCGGTGAGTCGTTCAATGTTTATCAAATAAACACCTACATGTCTATATGAGTCTCCCAAGACTCATGGTTCATTGGGATAAACCATCAGACCAAGTCATGATATACGACATGTACTGGTCTCAGTGGATTTTACTTACCGACCTGTGTTAGTAAATCTTGACTAGGAACTTTATTTGAGAATATACAACTTATAGTGACGCTTCCCAATGTCAATTACAAACTACGTTGTAACTGCACACTGCTTTGTAAATTCTAGGGTCTTTGTCTAATATATATTTATCACTAAATCATATTTAGTTTCAATCTAATCGTAATTAGATCGAATACGTATATAAAAAATAAGAGGTTCTACCATTAAGTAAGTAATATTATGGAAAAATGAAATGTTCGTATTCATGAATCGGACATAAATACGATCCAGATTGGCACTCCGAGCACCAACCCTAATAATTTCTCTCACTTGCTCTAGTGCCAATCCATGGTATCATATAAACATCTCAATGTTTATCACATACTCATGGCCCTCAAGAGCTTACCTAGCACTCAAGAGGTAGGAAATAGGAAGTAGGTCCGCTATAACAAATTGAGTTTGTCCAACACACCCAATCGTTTCCCTTAGCCAGCATCATTCATACTTTGTAGAACCTAAGTTATACATCAATATGACTCAAATGCGATATGAATGTTGTGCTACAGCTATTGAGTTGTCTATGTATTTAGGGATCAAATCCAAAATACTATGCAGACAATCGCAAGCACAACACTAATATTAAAACTTCTAATCTATAAGGTCACTATGCAATTTCATAAGTTACAACTAATTCCACTAATATAGTAGAATTAAATGTGACACTCCTACTGCATCTTTTCTGACTCTATATGACACAGACCATCTAATGTCATAATTAGTTAGAATCAAAACTAATCTGACCATAATGGTTGCAGACTATATTCTCTATGAATAAGAAACTCATTCTTAATATCTCAAAGATAACAAAGAACTTGTTTCAAGACACATCATATGATCTACAATATATCAAAATAGCTCGTAACAATTACGATGTCAAATATCGCTCCCAATGTTAGTCATAGGATAATTTTTTTTAATAAGAAAACAATAGAACCATTTAGTATCAAATATTTCGCAAATGACTTTGACATCCTATTGGACTTATATAGAAGATGTCTAAGGGTCTTTTCATCATATTAATTACATAGTTCTATTTATAGTTTATCACTCTCACATTTGACTTCAATAAGTCAAGTCTTTTCTACAAAGGTCAACATTCGATGTTACACACCAAGTAATAAAATAATTTTATTACTCGGGATTATAGAAATGATATTCTATTAAATAAAATACAATATTATATTAAATAGAATAAATGATAAACTTTTACTTGTACCTCCGAGGTGTAAGTACTTTGAATTATATAACCATTATACAAAAGAAAGATTCAAATCTCAAACTTTTCAAGATTCGAATTTTCTACCTATACATATCATATATGTAACTATAGAAACTAATGGAACCTTAATTAAAAGGATGAATTAGTGTTACTGGAGCATATCCCCAAGAGTATTGAAACTAATTTGGAAACAATCAATATCAAACGAATCAAATCGTATAAGATTCGATTTCTCCCACTGACTAATTCCATCATGATGGAATCATAGAAGAATAATATTGAGTAAGAATCTTATTCATTGAATAATCTTAGAACTAATTGCCATAATTTCATATATTTGATCATATCAAACATATTTGAACAATTCAAAGACTCATTATGAATTTTAAAGATATAGTTTTCAAAACTACAAATTGAATATCTTTGAACCAGTCAAAATATTCTATTCGTGTTTCATCATAAACATATTGAAAGTTCTCGAACCATTCAAGACGTTCAATATGCGTTCTTTTAAAAACATGTGACTAAGTCATGACAACTCATTAACTAAGTTACGAAGTAAAGAAAACTATCCAAGGCAATTTATAATTCATTAAACTACATACATCCAATGTATTAGTTTAATAAATCTGTGGTCCAATGACAATCATTGGTTAAATGAGATTTAATCACTTCCTGAATACAATATTCATTAAATGGATAAGGATATATGGTGTGATCTCGTATCAGACCATCCTTTACCATACGGAATAAGCATCTAATGCTTAAGTGATAAAATCTCATAAAGCATTGTTCTAAGTTATTTACTTAACTGAATATTTTCTTAATGTTTATCTCTTCGTTAATGACACTTCTTGTCATATTAAAATATGAAATAACTGTTTATAAAGAACAAGTAACTATCCAATAGTCGCAAGTTCTGATATCAAATATCAAAACAATCATTAAACAATATTTTAAATAACTAGACGGGAGATCTGGTATCCAATACCTACAATTGTCGCATTTTGAGAATCAATATTCTCTATACACAACTATACACATCTCATTTCTTTAGCTTTATAATTTGCCTTCAACTATTCACAACAATTGGAGATAATTGATTAGCAAATTGTATCTGACACACTACCTTTGAAGGTCACTAAAGCCAAGAAACGTCATTATCAGATAAACAAATACCTAATGGGGTTTTCTTAATGTCAGTCAAGAATCTCGAGACATGAACTAATTCAGGTCAATTCTTACTGCAAAAGAAACTATTCTCTATAGACTATTATATCCTAAAACGAATATCTATTTAGATTACCTAATGTGACTTAGTAACTAAATCACTAACCATCTTGATTTTCTAAGAAAATTGGAACAACAGTTGTCGATGGTTTTGTCTAATCTAACAATATCCAAGCCTACTCTAAATCTAGAACCTATTCTAGAAATCTACAACCATAAGGAAAATCAGAAAACATATACAAATATATGCATGTAGTGGATTAAAAGTTCAATTCTATCAACAATATAGAATAAGGAAACAATAGCGACCTTTTTCACAATATTACACACTGTCTTAGTTATGGATTTTTAACCCAGCAGTGCCTCTCACTACTTTACATAATACCGTAATCCCTAACGGAAAATAGGAATCCAATAATTAAATTGAATTCCATAGTGAGAATTGGACCCCATGAATATATTTCGACTCACAGCTTTGACACGTTCTCACCTACGTATATTTACAGGTAGACAACTCATTGTCAATCACACTCACTGTGACTCCTGATTTTGGTCCTGACCGTTTCTCGTTATGACAGCCTTGGAACGTTCACCAAGAGGCGTATCAAGGCTTCACTTGTCAGTGACAAACTCAAGCTACCGATGTAATCCTGACAGCTTTGGCACGTTCAGGATTTCCACTTTCACTTGAATTTATCTCTTATCATATAAGTTCTACTGGCGCAAATGAACTACCATCAGCCATAACTGCACAGTTTTGGCACGATACACCTACAGCATCAGGAAATCATTTGCATCCGTACTGACAAGGCGGACCAAGAAATAAGTATTCCTAATACTAGTTACTTTAATGCCTTATTTAAGCGGGGATATTCCTAAAAAGGGTTTTACTCTACATCAAATGCAGATTTTAATTTAGATCAATTTCTCAACAGTGTAATTCTACATAGAAAAACATAACTTAAGTTAACCATTAAATCTGCGTTATATTTTCCATTAGCGTAGAACCGAAAAGTTGAGAAACATCCAAATTACATAAATGAGAAAATATCAAAATTGGATTATATATCATATATAAAGCATGGCAAATGTAATGGATGTTGGATCAGACCTGCTCTGATACCATTTTTGTTGGCGTTCTAGCGCGGGCGCAGCGGAAGCTCGTGGTTCAGGCGAAATCGCAACTTTAAAAACTTTTAAAATTACCAAATAAATTATTCAATATCTAATATGAATAATTCATTCACATTTCACCTAAACATATTTATTCGATATCAAATAATGACATAAATAGGTTAGAAACATCGCGAAACGTTTACGAAAATATTTTTCAATAAAATAGCCTAAAACACGTTTTTGTCCGAACCGACCAACCAATACACATGAGGGCTGCCCAAACTGTGGTCAATTCACTGTTTGGACAGCGGACACCCGGTAAGCCCGAAACTCACCCGGTAACGCCGTTTTTCAACGTTTTCACATATTTCAACTTTGAAACAATTTCCGGCAATTGTTCCAATGCCCAAAACACATCCAATATATTTATACAACATATTTTTCATCACCAAAATCACAGAAATTCCAGATCTGATTTGGTAACTAAAAATATCATTTTTCATGATTTAAATCCAATTTTCTCAACATTAATCATATCAACATTAACACCAACCAAAGCTGCCACCTATGAAGAACTCAAGAATAATTCTAGGAGTTACAAGAGTGTTCATAATACTCTAGAATGGCAAAAAGTCATCAAATGAAAAAACTAAACTAATATTACAATAATATTATCCAATCTAACTTCACACATGCATTTAGCCTCCAAATCCATCCTCCAAATCAAAAAGGCCCAAAATCTAAGAAATAAAGAAACCCTAGAACTATTCTAGATATTCAAGAATAAGAAACAAGCTTTCTAAGTTTAAGATTATTGAAGATTACCTCAAATCTTGCAATTTCCTCAAATTATTTTCTTGATTTATTCACTTTCTTCCTTGTTTTCTCCAAACAAAATTTGAGAGCTTTTATTTTGGGGTGGTTTAGGGCCATGGCTTATAAGTTGTGGGAAATTAAAAATTTTCACTTTAAATAGTGAGCCTTAATCGACTTTAGGGGGGAATAGGGGTATTTTGGTCATTTGGTCAATTAATCTAATTAATTAATAATAATAAGCTTTAAGTTAACAAATCCAATTTGTACACTTTAAGCTTAATGAAATCATGCCACATGTAACCAATAATAATCAAACATATTACATTACAATTATGTAATATTGAAATTATTTAATTATCTAGATATTTAACATGTAAACATCTAAATAATTAATTAATGTGATTATTATTATAGATGTATTTTTATTTACATTAAATAACAAATACATATATTAATGGCATGTGTCAAAATCTCATTTGACAATTAATTAATATGTATCAAATCAAATTTTCTATCAAATACAAATACACATTAATTATTAATTGACCGAAATGCCCCTAATGCATGTATTTTCGTTTAACCGTTTAAACGATTCGAATTAACTCATTTAATCCGGTGAAGTATTATGAATAATCTATATTATTCATAACGCATTGATCAAGTGTTCTACGAGTACACTTCATATTATGGGACTCTCTAAGTTTAGGTTTCTCCGTCACGAAATCCAATTTCGTGTCCATAATTCACCCACTCATGAATTATCACGACCACAGAAAATCTCGCTAAACTATGCAAGTCGAGGTCATTACATACGTATAATCCCTCCATCACAGGCTATCAATATTATACAGGGGATATAGATAAGAACGTCAAATCCCTAAGGTATAATATAGTCGACTTTTAAATTTACGATCTCTAAATAACACTCGGAACTCGCTTCCGAAATATACCACGACCATGGATTTAGTAGTCGTAAATACGTACATGATACCAATGCCCTGTACACAGGACTGACAGATTCCATATGAAACTCATAGGATATCATGAGCATCAGTCCACACCCAATGAACATGCGGAGGTCTGATCGAAATAGATCGGTGACGTGACTACCATCAAAGTGTGGAGGATATCTCATATATCCATAGTGGTATCTCAAGTCGAAGGACCACTATGCTACTCGACTCCAAAATATTTCTATTGACGTTGGTGAACCATATATTAGGAAATCTTTGGTGAGTCGTTCCGTGTTTATCAAATAAACACCTACACGTCTATACGAGTCTCCCAAGACTCATGGTTCATTGTGATAAACCATCGGACCAAGTCACGATATACGACATGTATTGGTCTCAACGGATTTTACTAACCGACCCATGTTAGTAAATCTTGACCAGAAACTTTATTTGAGAATATACAACTTATAGTGATGCTTCCCAATGTCAATTACAAACTACGTTGTAACTGCGCACTACGTTGTAAATTCTAGGGTCTTTGTCTAATATATACATATCATTAAATCATATTTAGTTTCAATCTAATGATAATTAGATCGAATACGTATATAAAAAACTAGAGGTGTTACCATTAAGTAAGTAATATTATGGAAAATGAATTGTTCGTATTCATGAATCGGACATAAATACGATCCGGATTGGCACTCCGAGCACCAAACCTAACATATACAAGCGTCGTGACGGAAACATATAATATCGTATAATATCATGAACAATGTCGAAATGCATCAAAATCAAAATGTAATTCTTTTGAAATCATTTCCCCCCAAAACATTAATATGTGTAAATCAAAATTAAATCTTTGATGCAAAGTTTTCAAAATACATATCGATCGTTCAATGTTCAATCGCGCGCACAGACCAGACAGTGTACGGACCATGTCGACAGGGTAGTGGGCCAGCCATTTTCCGATGGTCTGGACCCCATAACAAGCGCCATGACCATGCCGGAATAAAACATATACAAGCGTCACGGAGGGTCAAAAATATAAAATCATCAAGCACCGTGACGGAAATAGATTTTCGAACGTCTAGGCGAAAACAAGTTTTACAGTTTAAAAATATCAAAATCATTTCCGAGCACCGAGACAGAAATATATCGATAAATAAAAAACGTGAAAACGTTAATCAAGCATCGAGGCGAAAACATATTCTTTATCCTTTATAATCAAAATTGAAATATCTAAAAACTTTCTTTCTTTCTTTTCAAAACACTTTTGTGCCAAAAATCAAATACCAAGTTTTCAAAACATAGTTCAAAATATCAGTACACAATTCAGACTATCAACATAATAGAATCTCTCGTACCTCAAAACACATTGAATTCACATTACTTACTTATATATATATATAAACCACATACTTTAACTTAGTACGCCTATACACGTACATATATTCATACTACACAAACATATACTACATATATATATATATATTCATAATACACAACTATTTACTACACATACATATATTCATAGTACACAAACAAATACAGAATCCAAATCACCTATATCAATCAAAATCATAACATATCATACCATATACAAGTATTTAAATCAAATTTCAAACATGAGACCTATATGATCTATACGTAACAGAAAACTTACTCAGACGATCGGATACCCTGTAGCTGCAGTCATCGACACCCTAACCCCTGCTATGATACCACAACTGTAATACCCCGCCAGAGGCAGGATGCTACCGGCAGGAGATAGGATTGACCCATATCCATAAGCCTCTGAATTTACCGAAAATTCGGTATGATGTATCCTAAGACTGGACAACCTGGATCACAGTCCAGCATTAAATGGAATCTAAAAATACATCAAACAAATAAAAGGACTTCAGGTCCACACAAATCTCATTAAAATCATATCCTAAGAGCTCTGTGCCCATATCATCTATCAACACTCAAGGGCTCTATGCCCACAACATCATAAGCAATCAAATCATTTACTTAATACAAACTATGTGTTCAGCACGACAAACAAAAAAATAAATCAAATATCATAATCTTCTAAGACTTCTCTCATGACACTTGCGAGGGTGACTACCGCTTGAGTGATCCACGTCTCGAGCATGACTTCAAAGTTAAAATGGTTGACCCATCTGATAGCCAACCTGTAAAACTAGTAAACTGGTTTGGTGTGAGTTATAAAAACTCAGAACTATGCTAATGTTGGGGTTTCGGGTGAAGGGCGCAGCAAAAGCGCTGTTCGGGCGAAATCATAATTTAAAATTTTTTTAAAATTATCGAATAAATTATTCAATATCTGACATGAATAAGTTATTCATATTTCACCTAAACACATTTATTCGATATCAAATAACGACATAAATAAGGTAGAAACTTCGCGAAACTTTTACGAAAAATATTTTTCCGCAAAATGATGCAAAACACATTTTTGACCGAACCGACCACCCAACACTTATGGGGACTGCCCAGATCAGCCCCAATAGTGTTAGGGTAGTTCATGGGCTGCCCGAACACTGACGAATTTACTATTTGGACAGCCATCACTCGGTTGGCTCAAAAGTCACCCGGTAACGCCCTTTTTCACCGTTTTTACTTATTTCAACTCCGAAATAATTTCCGGCAATTGTTCCAACACCCAAAACACATCCAATACATTCATAAGACATATTTTTCATCACCAAAATAGAAATAATTCCATATCTGATCCAGAACAGAAAAATACCAATTTTCATGCTTTAAATCCAGTTTTTCAAGATTAATCAAAACACCAACCAAATTCACCACACGTGAAGCACCCAAGAACAATTCTAAGCATTACAAGAGTGGTCATAACACTCTAGAATGGAAACATATCATCAAATGATCAAATTGGACAATAATTACAATAATATCATCCAAAACACTTCACACATGCACCAACACTTCCAATTCCATCCACCAAAACCAAAAGCCCCAAATTTTAGAAACAAATAAACCCTAGAACCATTCTAACAATTCAAGAAAACAATAACAAATTCCCAAGATCAAGAAGATTAAGGATTAACTTTTAATCTCCAATTTCCTAAGCCTTTTTCTTGAATTTTCCTTCATTTCCTTCATGATTTGATCAAACAAATCCTAGGGCTTTTTCTCTCACCTGTTTCGGCTATGGTGGTTTCATTAGTGAAGAAATTTTTTTTCCAAATAAATGGAGGTGTGACCGACTCAAGGGGGCTAAAATGGTCATTTTGTGATTTAAATCAATTAAATCATAATAAGCTTTATTGTTAAACAAATCAAATTTGTACATTTAAGCCTAATTAAATCATGCCATGTGTACAAATAATAATTAGCCATATTTCATAACATTTATGAAATATGTTTATTATTTAACTATTCAAATATTTAACAATTAAATATCTAAATAATTAATTAATATAATTATTATTATATATGTATTTTTATTTATATTAAATAAAAAATACATATATTCATGACATGTGTCAAAAACTCATTTGACAAATAATTAATGTGTATTTAATCAAATTATGTATCAAATACAAATACACAATAATTATTATTGGCCAAAATCCCCTAATGCATGTGTTATCGTTTAACCGATTAAACGATCTGAATTAACTCATTTAATTTGGTGAAGTATTATGAATAATTTATATTATTCATAACGCGTCGTCCAAGTGCTCAATGAGTACACTTCATATTGTGGGACTCTCTAAGTTTAAGTCTTTCCGTCACGAAATCCAATTTCGTGTCCATAATTCACCCACTAATGAATTATGACGACCACAGATAACCTCGTTAAGCTATGCAAGTCGAGGTCATTGCATACGTATAATCCATCTATCACAGGCTATCCATATTATACCTAGGATATAGATAAGAACGTCAAATCCGTTCGGTATAATATAATCGACTTTCAATTTACGATCTCTAAATAACACTTAGAACTGATTTCTGAAGTTATACCACGGCCATGGATTTACTAGATCATAAACACGTGTAGGATGCATATGCCCTGTACACAGGACTGACAGATTCTATCTTGATACGCACTGGATATCATGAGCATCAGTGCACACCCAATTAACAGGCGGAGGTCTGATCATGAATAGATCGGTGACGTGACTGCCAACAAAGTGTGGAGGATAACTCATATATCCCACTGTGGTATCTCAAGTCAAAGAACCACTATGCTCGCTCAACTCGAGAAGATTCCTATTGACGTTGGTGTACCATATATTAGGAAATCTTCAGTGAGTCGTTCAATATTTATCAAAAAATACCTATATGTCTATACGAGTCTCCCGAGACTTATGGTTCATTGCGATAAACCATCGGACCAAGTCATGATATACGACATGTACTGGTCTCAGCAGATTTTACTAACTGACCCGTGTTAGTAGATCTTGACCAGAAACTTTATTTAAGGATATACATCTTATAGTGCGCTTCCCAATGTCAATTACAAACTATGTTGTAACTGCGCACTACATTGTAAATCCTAGGGTCTTTGTCTAATATACACGTATCACTAAACTAGATTTAGTTTCGATCTAATCGTAATTAGATCGAATATGTGTATAAAAGACAATAGGTGCTACCATTAAATAAGTAATATTATGGAAAATGGAATTGTTCGTATTTATGAATCGGACATAAATACGATCCGGATTGGCACTCCGAGTACCAACCCTAACAGCTAATACTACTAACAGAACATTTAAAATCAATTACATTAGATGTTTTTCAAATTTACTAAGTTACGACAAGTTCAGAGTTATCAACATTTGTTATCCTTTATACTTTATCCATGTCAAATTTTTATATTTACCTAACTACGTATGTGCCAATCTCATAACTAACATTCAAAGCAAAGCTCAAATATCATAGAGTATATCGTTAACATCAATTCCACTTCAATTATGTGAACATGAAGTCACATCTATACTTTTATCACAAATATCCATATTTGAAATATCATCAAATCGACAAGTCAAGTAAACTTTCTATATTTTGAAACAAACTCTTTCAATTCAATGCAAACTTCCTCAATGGCTTAACATTCAAGATTTATATGTATTTACACATATCGTGGCACACCTCTCTTATATACATGTAAAAATAATTCCAAGTTTACACATATACATACACACCAATACAACTTAATAAACATGCTTTATAACATCTAATACTTACATTAACTTTCAAATTCATTCATTCATTCATTTCACATAAGCGTACACTATCCATATATTCTACGAGTTCTACCGTGCACACACATACACACAGTCACACATACAATCATCATGCAACCAACCACGAAGCATACATAATAATCAATATATCAAAGAACATACCATCAAACAATACATATGGCTGGTACAAGACTCATTATCTATTTTAGAATAGGTATGAGATGAATTACGTCCGAACGGATTACTTACCAACTCAACTACTACAGCACGATTCATCCAATTAAACATACACACATGCACCCATACCATATAACATAAACTCATCACATGATTTCCCATACAAAAACACATACATGACAAACACCCCAAGTCATCATCCAAACACGCATACACATACATATGACTATACACATTACTACTAAATCAAACGCTTTATCTTTAACAACTTTCATTTTATTCCCTAATCGATCAAACACACTCAGTTTCCGAGTTTCTATCTGAAAACTTCTGATATTAAAACTCATCGTTTAAACATACCCATTCCGAAATGACTTAGCCTAGACCCTATTTCTCATCACACTTCACTATTCCAACCTCTATACCGCTAAATCGTATACATTAATCAATAACAAACTTATCCCTATGATGCACATTTACACGTACTATTACAAATTCTGAAGTCAGAACTTATTTCCTTTACCGATCCTTTATACCCAAATCATACATATCCAAATATGTGTTCATATGCTTATACACATGCTTATAGATACTCATATATTTACATACACTAATACATATTATTACCGATTCATACACTTCCATACATCCATACATACATATAAATATTGATCTCATTTAATGTCTCACTTCTTATCATATCAATAACAAGGATACATACATGTGGTAGTCGATTATCCTAACCATACGTAATCTCGAACTTCGTTCTCAAGAATATACCTTAACTATCATCTTTTAACCTAACATGTAAATCATCTTTATATATATATATATATATATATATATACAGAAATCATCAATTTAAGTTCTCATCGCATGGTTTACTTACCTGGCTTCATGAGCACTCCAGGTCCTAGTCACATATGTTAAAACAAATGGCGAAATATTGCCAGAAACACGACTTATGGAGTTCTCGACTAAACTACGATAAAATCACGGATCTTTTCAGAACAACCAAATCAAGTCCGTTTTCAATGTTTTTAGCTCTATTACTCTTAAAATATCATTTTAAACTAACCCAAATGGTCAGTTAACTTAAATTATCGGTTTACGTATTTTTGAAAAAATCTTCCGAAAAGGTTTCCGCAAACCTACGGAAGGATCCCAAAACCCTCCGAACCTACCCAGATTTATCCAAACATGTTCATAATATCATAAATAACTTGTAACTATCATAAAAACCAAAATACATCTTTATGCACAAAACCCACTTTTATCGAAAACTTACATATTCTATCGAATCGATCAAACTCATTCTGTTTTCACTCGGATTCTACCGAATGCTCATATTTAACATACTAACACTCAAACAATTCAATTTATATCAATACTCTGCTCTACAAAGCTACCGGATACATCCGAATATTTAACTATAAATTTGAAATTTACGAATTTTTACCGGGAGGTCTTATCGAGATTTCGAGAGCATATACAGACTCCAAACGATCTCACGAATGCACTGGAATCGATGGAATTTTGATCCGAGCTACTGTTCATCGTGGGTCAGTATTCATCTGAATCTTCCTCTCTCGTTTCGTGTGCAACCGAGCATGGATCGGAAAGGTCACCACTGCCATCTTGTAGTACTCACCGAGAGCTTTGATTTGGCGGGTGGCTCGGGCCGTGAAACGAAGCGATGATCCGGGATCGAGAAACCCAAGTCCGCATATTTTCTCTCATGTTTCTCATCGTTGCCGGCATTTCTGACGTCGTCGCCGACCGCCGTTGGACGCAGGGTGGCCGAACGCTTCCTTCGGTACCATCGCGATGGCCAACCGTGGCCGGCTGGCCACTGACGCACCCAGGCCGTCGCTGATTCAGTTTGAGATAGGGGGAGGGGGTCGTTTGAAGGTTAAGGGAGGTTATGCTTCTTTTTGCAAATAATCGAAATTTCAGGGTATTTATACAAAAATTTTAGAAAATTATAATTTGACCCCCGAAAATTACAGTTAGGTCTCTATCATGGGACGTTCACAAAAATTCATATTTTTGAAGCTCTTCTGATGTAAATTTCGAAAGGTGTTCAACACGAAAGTTGTTCATCTCGGAAAATTGAGTCCAATGGTTCAAGAATCAGCTCAATCGGAGTTCGTTTGCTTTTTTATAGCCGAAACTACAAAGTTTCACGCGTAAAACGATATAAATAGAAATCGCGTAACCGGTTCTCGAAACCACGTGTTTTCCAACGCGATGAAACTTCACTTAAAAATATTCTAACATTTTTCCCAACACATAGACTTTGATTTTTGATTACCATCCTGTTCCAAATCCTTAACTTTAATTCGGAAATCTTCCAACACTGTTCCTAAGAACTCGGGATATTACATGAATACAGTAGTAAATTTATCCGAATAAGGTCTATAAGACCCTCTTAATGAGATTCATGAATTTTTCTAGAATATTGGTTAAGATAAATGGCATAAACAAAAACTCGAAGTGTGTATATAGAGTTTCGGAATGCCGATTTATGTATGTCATTTTTCAGATCTTCAATTGACGATAATCTGACCTCAATTAAAACTTGGACAAATATTTATGACCTATCAACTGGTTTGAAAATTCATCAATATGCGGTACAGATACCTGTTATAGATTATAACTTGGTTCTATTGACGAAAATCAACTGAAAATTATATTGAACCATTAAGCTCATTATAAAACAAAGCCAAAGATTCCCAATCAGAAACACTAGGGCATAAAGTCATATGCTAAACGGTTATTATACCTAATTCCATGTTTCTAACAACATAATCAGTGACTTACTATATAAGGGTATAAAAATTGGGGACATACTTGGAAATAAATCAATAGAAAACGAATCTAGGCAACTCATCTGGAAACACATCAAGAAAATTTATCATTATCAATACAAATGGAGAGTGTCCAATTGTAACTGACAAGCTCTCCATTGAATACATGTGTCCAAAATACTCCAGTTTCATCTTTTCCCAACATACGTATTAAGAATGTAACTAGGTAACTCCACTTTTGAAACAACTTTATACATCACACTTCACATCCATCATATGCAATACACTTCCTCACTGTGGTAATCGACAACGACTTGATAGTATGACCACCAATATATACCTAAGATCACATCAAATAGATACATAGGTATCACAGTCAAATCAATAACCAACTTCTGATGTCCAATGATAACACGACAAAACTCATACTCAAGATATGCTTCAGAAGTAACTTCCATTGGATTACTCGAATATCAATGTGTCCTGAAATGTCTTTAACTCACGAGTCCAATATATGAGCAATTACGGCAAATATAGATGAGTGGGTAGCTTTCGAGTTAGACACGCGAGCCTAATTATGAGGTATAAGAATCACACCGTCAACAATGACATTGTGTGCAAGGGCTTAACCACTAACCTTTCCTTTTTCCTTTATTTCTCTGGTTTTGCTACCACTCATATCTACTCCTTACCTTATAACTTTTGATTATTCTAATTACCCAAAATCAAAGAAGTCCAATGTGTACCCTGATGATTCTGAAACTTTGACCTCTTCGGTCAGGTTGGGTTAACAAAGAGGATGATAGAGTAGAAGCAATGAAGGAGAAATATTAGCTACAAAACCATTGTAGGATAGGTTTGCTCTTAACAGCTCCATTGTCTCATGAGTTCGGTTCAATTAGCTTCCATCCTTTTGACGGGATATATGCCCAAGAGTATAATGTAATATGTAAACATGATTTTATTTTAAGTAATAAATTATGCAATTATTCATTTATTAAAATGTTGATTTTAAAGTTGCATATTATAAATTATCATGTAGGGGTGAACACAATTTTGGGTCAAACCGCGAACCGCATCGAACCGCACAGCACCGAACCGAACCGCGCGGTTTGAAAAAATATTAAAAATGATTTTGAACCGCACCGAATCGAACCGCAAATTTCGGGTCAGTGTGCGGTTTTGACCCATGTCAAACCGCGAACCGTCCAAACCTCATATTTTGACTCGAACCGCGACCCAAACCGCCTAAACCGCCGACCCGCGTACAAATTAAATATTATTTTATATTTTTCTTCTTCTTTAACTATGAAAATTAAGATATTTAATGATCATATAACAATATGTAATGAATAAATGAAAATTATGTAATTTTTTTCTTCAATTATAATGTGAAAATAGACAAAATTTTCTTAAAAAATTATAATCCAAACCGCCAACCCGAACCGCCCAAACCGCTAAACCTCCAACCCGAACCGCCGCGGTTTTCCTTATCAAATTTGCGATTTCGTTTTCTAATTTCCCAAACTGCCAACACGCGCGGTTTGAAGTAAAAAATGAAAAAAACCGCCCCGAACCGCACCGTGAACACCCCTATTATCATGTATGCCATTGGATACTAAATGTACTTTCAGATTTAGTGTATAAGTGTTATACACAAGAGGATTTAAATCTGAAATTAGTAATCCTAAATAGTCCGTAGAGAGCAAACAAAGACGAAAACTTTGTTTGTGGTTTATCTACAGCTGCAGTCTATTCCATATTATATGACGACTTTAATCTGGGTTCGTTCATGTGGTGACATGGGAATGGAGACACCTTATATGATGCGATCATATTGGACTGGACCAAGATAGAAATGAATTTTTTAATATCCGTTAAACAAAAAAATTCATATCAGTCTAATAGATGATCATATATGGGTTGATCTTAATCTTGAGTGTACTACGAACTCCTACATGGCAGGCTATGTCCTTTGATTTACAAAGGCGAGGTTAGTGAAGCAATCCCGACCAATAACTACGTATTTTGGGGACATGATTTGGTGTATAGCTGTGGACGTTTTACATAGATATTTTATTTACTCCTTCTTGCGAGAAGTAGATAAGTATCTTCCTTAAGGGTTGATTCGATACTTGAACGGTTAGAGCGCTCAAGTCTTTCTATTACGAAAAGAAAGATTAATATTCATAATAGTTATAAATAAATCGTTCAT
The DNA here is from genome assembly GCA_019454045.1 of Zanthoxylum bungeanum. NCBI lineage: Eukaryota > Viridiplantae > Streptophyta > Magnoliopsida > Sapindales > Rutaceae > Zanthoxylum > Zanthoxylum bungeanum. The sequence goes on along the minus strand of SKCR01051177.1, from coordinate 65,868 downwards.
TATGGAACGAAATAATTAGAGGGGTATAATTGACATTATGACCCGGCTCTAATTATGAGATACTCGTGGAGGGTCAATCTATATGTAATGATTATATCGGTGGACGCCATTGACTTTCGATATAAAATATATCTGCAGTAACGAGAGTGCAGTTTTAGGTTTTTAGTAGAATAACCTAAAGTTAATAGTTCAGAATATTTAATTAAAGAGTTTTAATTAATATTTCGAGATTATTGGAGCTCGGAATTGTAGGTCCATTTGGTCCAGGTGTTAGCTCACACTATAGGAATCCATGGAATAATTGGATAGTCCAATTATGAATTCACTTGAAAAATATTAAATAATTGAGAATTATTTATTGATATAATTATTAATTAGATTAATAGTTATATAATGTAACAAATTATATATTTAAGTGTTTAATATATAGTTTTTATATTAATGATTATTAGATACTCATTTAATATAAGATTTGATTTTTAAATTAAATTTGATTTAATTCAAAATCAAATATGTAATTTATATCATTATATAAGTTACATGTTAAATTTTAATTTCAAATTAAATGATATTTGATATTATATTTAATTTTTGAAATTAATAATCTTGTTGTGACAAAAATACCATTGGCCAATATTTATATGTGTGATTAGGGTTAGGGTTAATTTTGTAAATATATATTTAATTAACTTAAACCCTACATATAAATAGGAAGCTTTTCTCTTCACAAGAAATTCTAGCCACTCTCTCATCTTTTTAATGAGATTGAAAATTGAGAGAAAAGAGAGAAAGCACAAGTAGAAAATTTTCATGGAAGTGAGTTAATTTGAGTTCACCCTCACTAATTTTTGGTGGTAAGTCATAACACGGAAGATCTAGTGGTTGACCCGATCGTTGATAACACATGTGCGCTCGACAAAATCAACAAAGGACGAACATGCACGTCAACATGACTAAAGGATCAAATATGCGCATAATGATCAACCAAGAGGCAGCAACGTCACAAGCCATTGACGCATGCATCAAAGGAAATTGATCATAAGAAATTGCAAATCTGTGCATGGCTTCTCTCGCAAGTGGCGCATATGATCAAAGTGGTGAACTGTGACATATGATCAAAACAAGCATGTGCGCATGATGACGTAGTATGGTGAATAAAGGGTCATTATATTGGAACATGGAAGGGGCGCATCATCATGACTTGTGACCAAGGCATGGTTTTCTTCTTATTTGCAAAGTCACTGTGCGTGGCTTCTTTATATGTTTGTCATGTTGTTGGCGTTTTTTTAATGAGGCAAAGGGAGATGCACGAAACGCATAATGCATGGCTTAAGGAAGTCGAAGGAGCACAACCCCATTACATGAGAAACAGTTTTGGCAATAATAATAATAAAATTACAGGGCTGTTCGGATATGAGTTTTTGCCAGAAAAATTCTGGATGAATATAAGGAGAGCAGAAAAATTTTCAATATCGATCCCGAGTGTCCTCCGCTGCGCGAAGGAAAGTGTTCCTTACACCTATAGTTGTGGACATTAGCTCCAAAAACCCAATAATCATTAAGTATTTAATTATGTTCGAATTCTAGATAGCTTTTCTTCCTTGAACATATCTAATATGATGTTGACCTACAGTCAAATCTCTTGTCTCATGAGATGTAACTCGCCAATTATATAGTGAAGATGAATTTCGAGAAATCTGGGTCTTTGGAAAGACCTTCAAATGCATCCCAAATCATATTCTGAAAAAGTGATTATCTCTCAAAGATCAATGTTTTTTACTTCATATACTGAAATATAACAACTATGACGAATTACCTAACTAACATGGCATTTACTTCTTCGACAGCCTAGGGTAGTCCAACTCTGAAGCTCTAGTCCATCAAGTTTCAGGTTCATACCGGTATTTGGGTGAAGCCTATAACGAATGTGTCTTATTAGTCTACAAGTGGGCATTCCTAATAAACCCACCACATATATCTTCTTAAACGATGTAGGATATCACGCCTATTCTATGGGTCACCATATTGTCTCTCAACAAAATCTTAAGAGCCTCAAAATTAAAGTTGTCCTTCTAGCACAAATGCCCAACACACTCTTTTCGCGGAGTTATTCGACTGCCTAAATATTACATTACCAAACTTTCATATTACGATGATGCATATGAACCAAAAGCCAAAAACATGAAAATAAAATTCAAAATTTTTTCTTAATAGGTTTCACATCTCAAAGAAAGTAAAAATCGACTCTCTGACCAAAATTAATATTACGACCCAAAGTCGGGGTCAATGATTTTTAAGTAAATAACAAAAAACAAAACTGATTCAAAGATAAGTCAAATGGTCAAAAGTTAAGGAAAATCAGTTAAAATATGCCCCGAAGGCTTTCAATACACAAATAAAAATAAGATCATATATAAAATATTAAAACATTCCCATAGTTTAATATGAACACTTGCACAAATGAATAATCAAATTTCAAGACAATGGTCTGATTATGCAATACATCACTTAATAAATTCATAGTTTGGAAATTTTAAATACAAGTCAAGTAACTCTAAAAACGCACCACAGAGGATTTACGAAGAGATTCCACCCGTTGTGATCCAAAGTCTTTGACAAATCAACTAAGCATCCTCAATTTCCAAATTATCCTGAGTCCTACCTGAATGGTTGATATTAAGATGCGAGCAAAATCACATGGTTAGTAGGAATTAAATAACTCACCTTAATTGGTTTTATAAAAATTTTACATGTTTAGTAAAATATATAAGATACGTGTGTCCAATAAAAATAATTATCGATGATGTAAAATTAGGAGAAAAATTATAATTTATACTCGATAATAGGCTTATGTAGGAGGTTTGAATATGACTTGTTCGTATGCTTATTTAAAGTACTAAATAATTATTTATATATAGAAGGATGTTGTGTATAGGTAAATGCATGAAGCCTATTAGTAAGACTTGGTCTAATGGCATGATAAGTAAAGTTTATTGATAAGCATGGGGTAATGTGAATGAGTATGTGTGATGCATTTTACTCTTAACGATTATAACATGTTCGTAATATAGAGAATTTGGAAGCTTGCATAAGTTATGTACTTTAGATTATGTGTAATTCGAAGTTTTAATGTTCGAGGAGGTATGCGTGTAAGTTGTTTTGATTCACTCCAGGTACGTCTCATGAACCCATGTTTCCTGAAGTAAAAAGAACATTATGAGTTATAGGTGTTCTAATAAATAACTATAAATATGTATATATTTTCATAAGTATTGTATTTAAAGTTTCAATCTTTTTCGTTTATAGTGTGTAAGGTTACTTACTATGTTTCTATAACTCACGCCACCACCGTTGGTTTTGCCGGTTGGAAACCTAATCAGTCATCCACTTTGGCTCAGATATCCTACTCGGGATGATGGATTACTCAAGTTGCAGTCACCCTCACAAGTATCATGGGAAGAGTTTTAGAGGTCCATGATTTGTGATCAATATTTTTTTTATCGTCCTGAGCACGTTGTTTGTATATATATTAAGTAAATATTTTGATTGCTTATGATGTTATGGGCACAGAGCATTGAAGTGTTGATGGATGATATGGGCACGAAGCCCTTAAGTGATGATTTTGATGTGTTGGTGTGGACCTGAGGTCCATTTTTATATATGATGTTTATTTCAGGTTCGTTTTGATGCTGGACTGAGATCCAGGTTTTCTAGTTTTAGGTTAGATCATGCCAGATTTTTGTAAATTTAGAGGCTTATGGAGATTGGTCAATCATGTCTCTTGCTGGTAATATCTTGCCTCTGGCGAGGTGTTACAGTTGTGGTATCAGAGCCAAGATTTAGGTGTCGGTAACTGTAGCTACAAGGTATCCGATCATCTGAGTAAGTTTTCTATTTTGAATATACTATATAGGTCTTATGTTTTCTATTTGATTTGATTTCTAATATATGGTATGATGTGCTTTGATTTTGAATGGAATGGGTGATTTGGATTATCTGTATATGTTTGTGTACTATGAATATATGTATGAGTTAAAAGTATGTGGTTTATGTAAGTATATGTATAAGTAAGTAATGTGAATTCGAGATGTTTTGAAGTACGAGAAATTCTATGATGTTGATAGTCTGAATTATAAATTGATATTTTAAACCATGTTTTGAAAACCTGGTATTTTATTTTTGACATAACGATGTTTTGAAAAGAAAAATGAAAGTAAAAAAGAAAGAAAGAAATAAAGTTTCCAGATTTTTTGATTTTGATTATAAGGGATAAAGAAATATTTCCGCCTCGACGCTTGATTCACGATCTCATATTTTGAGATTTATCGATATGTTTCCGTTGAGGTGCTTGATAATATATTTTCGTTTTAGCGCTAAAAAATTTTTAAACTGTAAAACTTTGTTTCCGTCGAGATGCTTGAAAATATGTTTTCGTCACGGTGCTTGATTATTTTATGTTTTAACCCTCTGTGACGCTTATATATGTTTCATTCCGGCTTGGCCGGGGCGCTTGTTATGGGGTCCTGACCATCGGAAAATGGCTGGCCCACTACCTTGTCGACATGGTCCGTACATTGTCCGGTTTGTGCGGGCGACTGAACAGTGGACGATCAATATGTATTTTTGAAAAGTTTACATAAAAGATTTATTTTTGATTTACACATATTTATGTTTTAGAGGGACAAATGATTTCAGAAGAATTATATTTTGATTTTGATATTGTTTATGATATTATATGATATGATATGATTCCTTCACAGCGCTTGTATATTTTGGGTTCTCCTAGAACATGCCAAGGATCTATTAAGCATAAACATGTGTGAATAATCGAAGTAAGATTGCAGAAAAATACTTACAACGATCGGTTATGGCGGATGTGGAGATAACAAAAATTTCCAACATTTGTGTAGTGCTCCAAGCTCTCCTTTGTATGAATGGTTTAGCTCCAAGCTTGATTTTTGAATTCCAAACTCAAGGGGATAATTTTCCTATCACCTTTGTTGACTCATTTGTGTGCTAGCAATGAAGAAATTTTGAAACAAAATTTCTACAATGGAGAAGGAAGCTCACGGTTTGGGAGGAGAGAAGAGAGGATTTTTGTGTTTTTGGTAATTTTGATTTCTAAAAACCAATACAACTTATGAAAGCCAAACCCTTAAAGTTGATATATGTTTTACCAAAAGCAAAAACTAAGTGTTGGAGGGAAAATTGCATTTAATGCCTCCAACCATTTCCATCACTCAAGTTGACACTTGATAGACATGTGATGTAAGTTGGTGGGACCCACTTTAATTCAAAATTCAAGTGGCTTGCTCCATACACTTCGGGCTCGGGTTCGCTTAATCTGATTAAACGAATTTTCTTTCGCGACATAATTAAATCCAATTTAATTAAATAATAGTGCCTCGTAAAATTATTATGAAAGTCGCTCGCGAATTAATTATAAATTAATTCGTTCGCCCGAATTAAAATCCAATTTTAATTTCACGTCGAAATCTAATTTCAATTAATATATTGAATATATTACTTAATCGATTAATTCCAAATTAATAGTTCTCTCTCTTCTTATCGAATTTTATCCCAGATAAATTCTTGCCGTAATTAATCCTAGATTAATTTTCTCTCTCTCATAATTAATCCCAGATTAATTCTGTTTGAGTCAAACATCATCGGTGAATCTTCGGGAAGCGACCCATGAGATCCCTGGATATGTTGACAGTAAATCCGGTCGTCGGACTATCCGAAAATATGCGTATCATGTACCACGTTCTTACCGATTTATAAGACATGGTTGGCTTCTAGCAAAGCACTGTGCCTACCCAATTCTCCAGAAATATTCTTTAAGGAATATATAATCTATAAAAGGCGTAGTATACTAAGTATTGCATATTGCGATCCAGTATCTGATGTCACATGCAAGGCCTGGGGCTGGAATAGTGCCAGCCCCGTACGAAGCATATATCGGATCACTAGCAACTAGTCTCTTAAATCGGATAATCATGACCTTGTCATATTATCCCGATAGTTGCAACATAATAGAGTACCAGTTCTGTATCCCTACGTGATCATCATCTCCATATGATTGAAGTGATACTTCCATCTTGACATCACACCCAATACACTACGATTTTCAATAAACCCAGAAGAGGCATACACATAACATGTTAAAGTCCTGGACGACCAAAACCAAAGCGTATTGATTGTCGCAGTATTAGCGATGCAAGTCTAAGGTTAAGATCAATTACACCTACCCTGATTCGGATTCCCATAGACACATATTTATACTACCAATGGGATTCTGAGGGGTCTATCCAGAGCGAAGCTGTTCCCGTACCATCGGTAAACAGAACCTCTTATTACACTTCCATGAGTATCCAATACCCAAATATATGAGAACTATGTCGTTACTCTTCCATAACGCGCACAAGTGTAATACTAGCCTATTCCGCATTATCGATGTCCAATCTCGATAATACTATGACTAGGGATATTTAATGATTAAACCTTTAGTGGATTGATACTGTCTCATATCTTATAATCCGGAACTAATCATAAGGACTTTTATCATTTATGTATTCAAGTAATCTAATTTCAAAATGATAAAATGGTAATTTCCTTTGTCACATAGTTAATTTGTACAAAAACCACAATGTCTTTTACATATAGTGATGCTATGGGTCACAATTGTCCAACAATCTCCCATTTGGCCTATAGCCAATCACTCAAGTATCTAACACCTGAACTATGTACATGTCGCTCAAACTTTTGCTGAGGAATGGCCTTCGTCAGCGGATCTGCAATGTTGTCATCTGATGTGACCTTCTCGATCTTCACATCGCCACGATGTATGATCTCATGAATCAGATGGAAACATCAAAGAACATGCTTGGATCGTTGATGAGACTGTGGTTCCTTAGCCTGCGCTATAGCCCTGTTATTGTCACAATACAAATGAACGAGCTCAGCTGCTAACGGAACTACTCCTAATCCAATTAGGAATTTACGGATCCAAACTGCCTCTTTTGTTGCCTCAGCTGCAGTGATGTATTCCGCTTCTATTGTTGAATCTGCAACAGTCTCTTGCTTGGAATATTTCCAGCTCACTGCTCCGTTGTTCAAACAGAATATATACCCAGATTGCGACTTACAGTCGTCTTTATCGGTTTGGAAACTTGCATCGGTAAACCCAGTTACCTCAAGTTATCCATCTCCATAGATTAAGAAAGCATCCTTAGTTCGTCTAAGATACTTAAGGATGTTCTTAACTGCAACCCAATGACCATCACCTGGATCGGCCTGATAGCGACTACACATGCTCAAAGCATACGAGACATCAGGTCGCGTACATATCATGGAATACATGATCGATCCGACTGCAGAAGCGAACGAGATCCGACTCATTTTGTCTCTCTCATCTTGAGTTTTAGGACACATGTCCTTAGATAGAGTGACGCCATGTGACACTGGCAGCAGTCCCCTCTTGGACTGATCCATTTTGAATCTCTTCAATACTTTGTCAATGTACATGCTATGGAAGAGTCCAAGCAGCTTTCTAGATCTATCTCGGTAGATCTTTATTCCTAGAATAAAGGCTGCTTCTCCTAGATCTTTCATGGAGAATTTTAATGAAAGCCAAGCTTTCACCGATTGTATCATGGAATGTCATTGCCAATAAGCAATACATCATCAACGTAAAGGACAATGAATGTTAGTGCACTCCCACTAACCTTCTTATATACACAAGGATCATCCTCATTTTGAATGAAATCATATTCTTTTAGGATCTCATCAAAACGTTGGTTCCAAGAATGCGATGTTTGCTTTAATCCATAAATGGATCAATTTAACTTGCAAACCTTGTTCGCATGTTTTGGTACGACAAAACCGTCAGGCTGTTGCATATAAACATCCTCCAAAAGGTTTCCGTTAAGGAAAGCGGTTTTGACGTCCATCTGCCATATTCCGTAATTGAAATATGTAGCAATAAGAAGCATTATCCGAATGGATTTAATCATGGCAACAGGTGAAAAGGTTTCGTCGTAATCGACATCGTGTCGTTGACGATACCCTTTCGCTACAAGCCTAGCTTTGTACGTTTGTATGTTGCCATCCATGTCGATCTTCTTCTTGAAGACCCATTTGCAACCAATAGGCTTTGCGCCTTCTGGTGCATCAACCATTGTCCAAACTTGGTTGGTGTACATGGAATCCATTTCGGACTTCATGGCTTATTTCCATAAAGCGGAGTTGATACATTGTATCGCAACCTCATACGTAAGCTAGTTCGTCTTCCTCAATAAGATTAATATCCACATGAGGTGAGATCAGAAACCTATACTTCTCAGGTTATTTTCTGACTCTCTCCGACCTACGCGGTTCTTGTGTATTAGAAGATTATGGTACAGTCTCATCCCTGATGAACTGTTCATGTTTCGTTAAGGATTTTGTACCAGGAACAGTATCACTATGATTTTCATCGAGTTCAACTTTCCTCCCATTTACCACTATATTTAGGAAATCATTTTGGAGGAAAACCGCATGTAGAGCAACAAATACTTTGTTCTCTTGTGGGTTGTAGAAGTAATATCCTTTGGTTTCCCTAGGATAACCTACAAATAGATACTTATCCGACTTGGCTTCTAGTTTGGTACCATCCAAACGTTTAACGTATGCCCAGCAACCCCAAATCTTCAGGAATGAGAAACCCGGTTTCTTTCCTGTCCATATTTTATATGGAGTCTGTTGAACAGACTTTGACGGGACCTTATTCAAAATAAGTATTACATTGTTCAATGCATATCCCCAGAAGGAAATTGGTAGCTCTGTGCGACTCATCATCGACCTTACCATGTCCAACAAAGTTGAGTTTCTCTATTTGGACACACCGTTTAATGGAGGTGTTCTGGGAGGATTGCACTGTGAAAGAATACCATATTCTTTCAAGTAATCGAGAAACTCATTGCTTAAGTATTCTCCACCACGGTCTGACCGTAATGTTTTAATATTTTTACCGGTCTGTTTTTCTACTTCGTGTCGAAACTCTTTGAATTTCTCAAAGGTTTCAGACTTGTGTCTCATAAGATACACATAACCATAACGTGATTCATCATCTGTAAAGGTTACGAAGTATTCATATCCACCTCTAGCCTTGCTAGACATGGGCCCACATACGTCACTATGAACGAGGGCTAACAGTTCGATGGCACATGCACATTTACCGCTAAAAGGTGTTTTAGGCATATTGCCTAATAAACAAGATTCACAGACGTCATATGAATTTGTATCAAATCCGTCCAAGTACCCACTATTCGAAAGTGTGGATATGCGAGTCTTGTTAATGTGTCCCAGACGACAATGCCACATATAAGTTTCATATTTGTTACTTAATTTAAGCCTTTTGTTTGTTACATTATATGTTTGAGATTGATTTATATTCAAAATATAAAGACCATTATTCACATCAGCACTACATATCTCAATATCATTTTTATATACAAAACACCCAGTGTTTCTGAATACAAAAGTATGCCCACATTGGGCTAATAAAGATACAGAAATAATATTCCTAGTCAAACTAGGTACATAATAACAGTCTGATAGATTTAGTACATGCCTTGAGGGCAGTTCCAAAATATAGGTCCCAACAGCCAAAACAGCGACTCTAGTCCTATTTCCAACTCGGAGGTCTATCTCTCCTGAAGTCAATCTCCTGCTAATCTGCAGATCCTGCACATCAGTACATATATGAGTACCACAACCAGAATCAAAAATTCAATTTTTAAAACTAGAAGTAGACATGTTTATTTCTATAACAAACATACATGAAGTCGGTGTCTTGCCCGCTTTGATTTCCTTCAGGTGCGCCTTGTACTCACGGTAGTCACGCTTCCAGTGACCTTGTTTGCCACATTGTAGGCAGACATCTTGGGATTTTTCATTTTCCTTCCCATAAGACTTTGATGATTTGGCCTTGCCCTTTCTCTTCTTCTTCTTCTTCACGCCTCCAGTAGCCTTTGGCCAAGCCTTGGCAGACTGAGATGTCAAAGCGAAGTGCGACTCGTGCTTTTTGCCCTTCAAAAGCTCTTTTTCTACTTCTCGCAATATTACCATCAACTCTCCAAGAGTATGGTCTTGGTTCATCATATTATAGTTCATGATGAACCCGCTCCAGCTGTCAGGAAGAGACTGCAAGATCAAATTTATAGAAGTCTCAGCCTCGAAGGTTATGCCTAGCTGACCCAGCTGTTCGATGTCAGTAATCATCTGCGACACATGGTGCTCGACAAATATACCCTCTGACATTCGAGAGCGAAAGAGCTTCTTCTGTAATTCATACATTTGCTATCTAAGGTTAGATCTATGAAGGTCCTTCAATTTTGCCATCATAGTATAGGGATCCAATCCCTTGTTCTGGCGACGAAATTGAGGGGTCATTGCAGCGAGCACGATGGATTGAGCAGTTGAGTTTTCATCCCTGTGAGTCTTCCAAAGCTCAAGCTCAAGCGGCTGCTCAATTCCGGGCTTAGGACCGAGATGTCTCTTTATCGTATAGAGCATCTTCTCGGCCCCTAGGAAAATCCTGAGGTTCATATCCCAGTCAGGAAAGTTCACACCATTAAAGATATTTTTGCCCATGATAATGTCTCTAACGTTGATCTTTCCCGCCATCTTAATTGCAATAGTCTAACTATTCAATTAACAATTTTTGGGTACAGTCCAACTGTTACAATAAAAATAATAAAATATTAGTCCAACTAATAAATATATAAAATGATGAAATAATTTTGAAAGCGCGTACTTGGCAAGTATTTGAACGAAATTGCAAATTCAATACTAGCCTCCCACTATTTTTCGGCGAGCCTCTAACCCTCTGTTGAGTACTCGGGAAACCTAGTTTCCTAGTGGGCTAGGATCCCATTAAATAACATACAACCTTGACTTTGGCCAACAAGCTGTATGATATTTAACTAGGTAGATCTCTAAGATCAATTGGATCTCATCCAATTCCTAGATCTGGTAGGTGGACCTCCAAGTCCGAAACATATATACAATATATATGCCAATATATCCAATATATTTTCCTAATCTTTTCCTCTGAATCAACTAAGCTTTGGCTTTGGCTCAACAAGCTTAATGATTCCAGTCAAGTGGGACCCATTGACAGTGGGAAAGCTTCGTAATCCACGTCGATGAACAAGAAGTGACCTTGACTTTGGCCAACAAATCACAACTTGCCCAAGACATGCGATATGGAACAAAGCTTTTGTGGTTCAAACACATATGCGATGGACATTGATCTTGACTTTGGCCAACAAACTAATGCCAATCTTGGATCTTGAGAGAGAACCACTCAATGGAAGGAATTCGCTTAATATTAGTTTTAGGGTTTTTCGCGTAAATTGTCAACCAATTTATTATCTTTGATTAGGTCTCATCATACACCCCTTAAGCATGCATTCTAAAAACATAATAAAGCGCGAAATAAATAATAACGATATTGGATGGATATTGAACAAATTGTTCCTAGAACAAATCTCTTAATTTCCTCTCCCCGGCTAGCATTATTCGAACTTCTACCCAATTACATAATACAATAAAGAAACCACATTTACATTGAGAGGAATTTGTGAGAAGAGGATTACAAAGAGTCAAGAGATAAAGGCTGGACACACAGGTCCAATTTAATAAATTCTAAATTTATTACAACAATTTCCAAAATTGCCCTCACCCATCTAATATCCATCCGATATACATTATTCATACAATACATCCATGTATTCACACAAAACATGTTATTCAATCAATCTAATCCAATTAATTAATCTTTGAATTAAGTGATCATCCAATGTTCAAACAACGATTTGATTTGCGCGAGTCCAGCTCTTTTAAGAATAAGTACTCAAAGTGCGTATTCTTGAATTATATCGAACTATAATTTTAAATCCAATTTAATTTGTATTCAATACTAATTCTTATTTATTTCCAAATTAAATAATTACACTTTATTAATGTGCTTTTTAGACTTAGATTCTAAATCCAATCTTAATGGGTCTCAAAGGCCCAATTAACATCCAATGTCAATTTAATTAAAGTCCAATGGGCTTTTTAATTAATTCATAAGACATGGGCTTTGGCTCATATGGGTCAAACCCAAATGCCAAGGCCCAATAAAGGAATCACCCTATTTGCCATCAAATTAATTTCGGCCCATTAGGCCAAATTAAATTTAAAATACAAATTTATTATATTTGAACTTTATGGAATGGTTTTAGGCCCAATTAGGATCCAATCCAATTGTCCTAAACCAACTTGGCCTAACCAAGTCCATAAGGCCCAAATATAACAACATTAGCCCAATTCCAAATTAAAGACTAATATTAAATTACAATATTCCAAATATCATAATTTTTTAATTAAAGTTTATAGCCATAATTAATTAGTCAAATTAACATTTCTAAAACACCAATTTAATTAATTAATCATGCTTTTTCATTTTCAATACATGTCCAACACAATTGAAGCAAAATCAACTCATACATGCTTCTTCAAGCTCACGGCAATTAGGCATTTTTATATCCAATTTTGATTTCAATCCAATTAAATCACAAATCAATATACTCATGCATTTTAAACACATCCAATGGTCTAAAAATCAAAAAAATCACCATGACATTTAGGTCTCTAAGTTTTGGCCATGCTCATCAAATTAGGGAAAAATCATCTAATCAATTTTTCTCCAAATTAATCATGCATAACTCTAAGTTATCATAATCCAAACATAACCAAACAATCAATTTGAAGAAATCATGTTCAAATCACAAAATCCCAAAAATAAAGTCTATGAACCCTAAATATTTCATGCTTAACATTGGCTCATGATACCATTGTTGGGTTCTCCTAGAACATGCCAAGGATCTATTAAGCATAAACATGTGTGAATAATCGAAGTAAGATTGCGGAAAAATACTTACAACGATCGGTTATGGCGGATGTGGAGATAACAAAAATTTCCAACCTTTGTGTAGTGCTCCAAACTCTCCTTTGTATGAATGGTTTAGCTCCAAGCTTCATCTTTGAATTCCAAACTCAAGGGGATAGTTTCCATATCACTTTTGTTGACTCATTTGTGTGCTAGCAATGAAGAAATTTTGAAACAAAATTTCTACAATGGAGAAGGAAGATCACGGCTTGGGAGGATAGAAGAGAGAATTTTTATGTTTTTGGTAATTTTGATTTCTAAAAACCAATACAACTTATGAAAGTCAAACCCTTAAAGTTGGTATATGCTTTACCAAAAGCAAAAACAAAGTGTTGGAGGGAAAATTGCATTTAATGCCTCCAACCACTTCCATCACTCAAGTTGACACTTGATAGACATGTGTTGTAAGTTGGTGGGACCCACTTTAATTCAAAATTCAAGTGGCTTGCTCCATACACTTCGGGCTCGGGTTCGCTTAATCTGATTAAATGAATTTTCCATTGCGACGTAATTAAATCCAATTTAATTAAAAAATAGTGCCTCGCAAAATTATTACGAAAGTCGCTCACGAATTAATTCTAAATTAATTCGTTCGCCCGAATTAAAATCCAATTTTAATTTCGTGTCGAAATCTAATTTCAATTAATATATCGAATATATTACTTAATCGATTAATTCTAACTTAATCGTTCTCTCTCTTCATATCGAATTTTATCCCAGATAAATTCTTGCCGTAATTAATCATAGATTAATTTTCACTCTCTCATAATTAATCCCAGATTAATTCTGTTCGAGTCAAACGTCATCGGTGAATCTTCAGGAAGCGACCCATGAGATCCTTGGATATGTTGGCAGTAAATCCGGTCGTCGGACTTTCCGAATATGTGCGTACCCCGTACCACGTTCTTACCGATTTACAAGACATGGTTGGCTTCTAGCAAAGCACCGTGCCTACCCAATTCTCCAGAAATATTCTTTAAGGAATATATAATCTATAACAGATGTAGTATACTAAGTATTACGTATTGCGATCCAGTATCTGATGTCACATGCAAGGCCTGAGGCTGGAATAGTGTCTACCCCGTACGAAGCATATATCGGATCACTAACAACTAGTCTCTTTAATCGGATAATCATGACCTTGTCATATTATCCCGATAGTTGCAACATAATAGAGTACCAGTTCTGTATCCCTACGTGATCATCATCTCCATATGACTGAAGTGATACTTCCATCTTGACATCACACCCAATACACTACGATTTTCAATATACCCAGAAGAGGCGTACACAGAACCTGTTAAAGTCCTGGACGACCAAAACCAAAGCGTACTGATTGTCGCAAGTATTAGCGATGCAAGTCTCAGGTTAAGACCAAATACACCTACCCTGATTCGGATTCTCATAGACACATAGTCATACTACCAATGGGATTCCGAGGGTTCTATCCAGAGCGAAGCTGTTCCCGTACCATCGGTAAACAGAACCTTCTATTACACTTGCATGAGTATCCAATACCCAAATATATGAGAATTATGTCGTTAAGCTTCCATAACACGCACAAGTGTAATAATAGCCTATTCCGCATTATCGATGTCCAATCTCGATAATACTACGACTATGGATATTTAATGATTAAACCTTTAGTGGATTGATACTGTCTCATATCTTATAATCTGGAACTAATCATAAGGACTTTTATCATTTATGTATTCAAGTAATCTAATTACAAAATGATAAAATGGAAATTTCATTTGTCACATAGTTAATTTATACAAAAACCATTTTTTATTTTACAAATAGTGATGCTATGGGTCACAATTGTCCAATCGTATATGAATTTTTTATAGTTTTATAATTTGATATGATATGTTTCCGCCGTGATGCTTGTATAGGGGTTTGTCCAACTATAGTGGCCTGACCCGACCCTTTGTTGACAGGGGATCGTTTCATTTATTGTCCGATCTGTGCACGCGATTTGGGCATTGGGCGCTTGTTTATATTTCATCCAGTTGAGTTATGCTAGATGCTCGATATGGTTTTACGATAATGGATTTTGAAATTGATTTTGTTTACAGTATAAGAGTTTTTCAAATGTATTTTCGAAATGATTTTTGAAAGAGATCATTTTACATTTTCTATTTTAAATGATGACAGAGATTGACATATTTTAGACTATCAACATCATATGAGCACTATGATTCTTTGTCACTTCTGATTGTGACGATAGGTGTATTTGTTTGTATAAAAGTTTATGTTCATTAGGAGAGCACATATGTAAGTTTATGGTTAGACATGGATCTTTTGAGTATTGTGATGGTTATGTATGCTTTGTTGTGAGCCATACAAAGTTGTATATGCGATGAGATATGTACATATAAAATTTGATGTTTATAGCATTTACGGATATGATATGAAATGATACGATGTGAAATTAATGAGTTCTCGTTTAAGATTGTGGACGAAATAAATAGCGTAAAATCCGTATTATGCTTTTCATTTTTGATACTGTATTTGACCGCCTGTAGAGAACCTGTGTTATGTTCCTCATTTTTTATGATGGATGTGATTGACTGTATGGAATTCATGTTCGGCTTTCTATTTCTATGATGAATGACTTTGAAATGGTTTGAGCGTGTTCCTATATATGAATGTTAATTAAAATAATAAATTTGATGTAAATTTTAGTATGAAATGGCTGATCTGATCTATTTTGTTTTGAAATAGTATGGTTTGTATTGATGTGTGAAATAAGTAACTTTTAAAAATGTGTAAGTTAGATTAATTTCGAATACGGATAAGATTAACATGTACGTGCGTTTAGTTCCAAATCATAAAGACGAGGAAAATTCGAGGACAAAATTTTTATAAGGATGGGAGAATGTAACAGCCCGGGTTTCGTGGTACAATTATGAAATTTATTTGTGTGTTGTGTGACATCTTTAAGCATTCAAACATGCATTATTAGCATTTTATTACTTATATAATTATTTTCAAAACACGAAGTTAAAATTTTTCAATTTC
The DNA here is from genome assembly GCA_019454045.1 of Zanthoxylum bungeanum. Classification (NCBI taxonomy): domain Eukaryota; kingdom Viridiplantae; phylum Streptophyta; class Magnoliopsida; order Sapindales; family Rutaceae; genus Zanthoxylum; species Zanthoxylum bungeanum. Next base: position 49,865 of record SKCR01051177.1, on the reverse strand, counting down.
GCTGTGGATTTAAATTTTAACGCAATCCGTATAGTATTTGGTATTTTAGCCATAACGTTTCCGATTTTAGTGAACTTTAAATCGTCGGAATGCTAAGACGAAGATCTACAACCTTCGCGTTGGATATTTTCCAAAATTCGAAACAGAACTAAGTCGAAATGTCAGTTCAAAATCGGATGAACAGTAAAAATGTGGACTGCCGATATATTTTTGCCACTTGGCACAATCTAAGCCACTCCCTTCAATTAAGATCAGCCCCTATTTTGCCTATATAAAGAGTACTATTCCTTCATCTCTTTCATGATCAAAAAATGAAATTAGAGAGAACTCTCCTTCATGCCACTTTGCTTCAAATGCTTCCAAGTTTGTCATGCAAATTTGATGGTTCGAAGTTCATTTTCCGTGCATTGTAAGCTCTTCTTTCTTTTCCTAGTCTTATTTTTTAGTTTTGGGCATGAATATTAAAAGCCCCAATTCTTCTCCATGAACCATAGTTCTTCATTCTTGTTTTTTAGCTTAATTGGAGTAACTAGCATGCATAATCATGCATCTCATGGAAAAGTAAGCATGGATTAAGCCTCATTCAGTTAAATGCCCAATTTTACCATAAATAGTGCATTGGCCGAACCTACCTTCATGTTGGGAAGGGTTGTTTTATTATTTTTGATAATGGGTGATGATAGTTCATATACTTGGAAATGCTATAGCATGTGTTGTCATAGGTTTGTGTTGAAACCAAAATAGTCGTGAAAAGTGTGTTATGACTGAATGCTTAGAGCTTTAAATGGAAGTTTTTTTTATTGATTTGAATATGTTTCATGTATATATTGATGATTAAGTATGAGTTTGTTTGAGTGGTGATGAAAAATTCCAAGTTGAATTTTTCTAGTGATGGCTGATTATAAGCATTTGTAATGGGGGTTGATTTTTAAATTTTTTAATGGTGATTAGTGATGTTGGCATGGATTTATATGGAATGGAGATGATAATCCCAAGCTCATTCTTCAAGTAAGTGAGTTTCTATCATTATTTTCTCTAATTTCATAATATCAAACATGTTTGTATGTTCCTTAATTTCGTCTATCATGAACCCTAAAATATCAATGAGTGAATTTTAGCTTTAATAAAGTTGTTAGCATGTATTTTGGAGGATATAATGATGGTATTAGCATGGATTGAAGCCTTTATGTGTAAATTCCCAATTTTCCTCAATAATAGAGGCTGTCAGAACTTTATATTGTGCGGTAAGGTCTGATTTTCTTTGTTCTTGACGATCATGTGTTATGATTTATGCTTAGAATGAAGCCTTAATATAAGTTGTGTATTTGATGTTGAAAATGATTGAAGTTGCATCTCTCTTGTGTTGGTCAAATCCAGCATGTGTTAAGAAGTAGTTTTATTATAATGATAAGATATGATGGTAGGTCATGTGTTTGGAGATGTTATAGCTTGGGTTATTTTGAATAATGATGAAACCTTCAAGCGTACCTTCTTGGTTTATATGGCCAATTCTACACTTACATAGAGAGATTATATTTTGTTGTTTTGATGATGAGTTGAGCTTTAAATAATGCTTTAATATGAGTAAAAGTTGTAAGAAATTCACCTCGACTGAATTTGATATTAGTGTTGGGGTTGTTGTTTTTGTTATGTTATGATGAAAACGATGATGAATTAAGTTTAAAATAATATCTTGACTTGAGTATAGTTTGTTCTGGTTAAAAGAAACTTTTGATTATAAAATTAAGGTTATGGCCGAATATAGAGCTCACTTGGGGAAAGTGATATGTGGAGTTTTATTTAAGATTTGTAAAGATTCATGCTTGAGAACATGTTATGATTTGAATTGTGCTTAATTACCATTTGTAAACTTTCTTGTATGGCAGAACCTATGGATTATGTTTGAAGATGTAAGATTTTGTGGGTAAGATGAGTTTGAAGTTGAGTGTATGATGATAATGTTATTGCATGCAATGAAGTTGTGTTTTATGTAGACTTGGAAAACTTGATAATAGGCTTGTGTAGGAAGTTTGAATATGACTTGTTTGTATGTTTATGTAAAGTACTAAATAATTATTTATATATAGAAGGTTTTTGTGTAGAGGTGAATGCATGAAGCCTATTAGTAAGACTTGGTCTAATAGCATGATAAGTAAAGTTTATTAATAAGCATGGGGTAATTAGAATGAATATGTGTGATGCATTTTACTCTTAACGATTATGACATGTTCGTAATGTAGAGAATTTGGAAGCTTGCATAAGTTATGTACTTTGGATTAAGTGTAATTTGAAGTATTAATGTTCAAGAAGGTACGCGTGTAAGTTATTTTGATTCACTTCAGGTACGTCTGAAGGACCCATGTTTCCTGAAGTAAAAAAAATGATATTAGTTATAGGTGTTCTAATAAATAACTGTAAATATGTATATATTTTCATAAGTATTTTATTTAAAGTTTCAATCTTGTTCGTTTATAGTGTGTGTGATTACTTACTGAGTTTCAATAACTCACGCCACCACTGTTAGTTTTGCAGGATAGAAACCTAATCAGTCATCCACTTTGGCTCAGATATCCTACTCGGGATGATGGATTACTCAAGTTGCAGTCTCCCTCGCAAGTGTCATAGGAAGAGTTTTAGAGGTCTATGATCTGTGATCAATATTTTATTTGTTGTGTTGAGCACGCTGTTTGTATATATTAAGTAAATATTTTGATTGCTTATAATATTGTGGGCACAAAGCCCTTGAGTATTGATAGATGATATGGGCACAGAGCCCTTAGGTGATGATTTTGATGTGTTGGTGTGGACCTGAGGTCCATTTTTATAAATGATGTTTATTTCAGGTTCGTTTTGATGCTGGACTGAGATCCATGTTGTCTAGTTTTAGGATACATCATGCCAGATTTTTGTAAATTTAGAGGCTTATGGAGATTGGTCAATCCTATCTCCTACCGGTAATATCCAGCCTCTAGCAGGGTGTTATAATTTCATTAGTCGGAAACTCATCAAATAAGGTTAGTAAGATTTTTTAATAGAAAAACTCATATATGTTGGGCGTACTGTCTGACATTCGGACACCAGTTCGAACCCTTACGCACCCACGCGGGTGCCCATATATATCCCCAATTAATTTCGGGCATCTGATATGGGAGCTCGTAATTTATGTGGGATGTAAGGGAGCGCCTAAATGGATGATTGGCACCCAAAAGACCAATTTTCATTGTTTAATTATAAAATATAAGTAATATTTTTTTTATTGATTGGATAGGCTTAATGAATTCATTTTTATTTAGATATGGTACGATAAATTGTAGATAACCTCAGAAAATGGTAAAGTGGATTACTATAATGGAATGCAATAATGGTTTTATGATAGGAAGAAAATGGTTGAGTCGATGATAACTTGATTAACAACTTGGGCTCAGAAAATATTGAATGACAGGAAAACTAGCATGAAGAGTATGAATGTGCCACATATCTCTGATAATCAATATCGGGTTACGAGTGGTGACATATGTGAGGGGTTCATTGATTTACATGAGAGGATAATGCGATTGTATAGTTTTTCAATGGATAAGCTTGTGTGTATGCCCATGCAATTTTTGCTTGTATGTTTCGTCGAATTGATCATGTCAGCCTATGTTCCTATTTTCACTTAAGGGATTCATTATTATATGCATACGCGGAACCGATCATTCCAATTGGTGACATGGCTAGTTGTCTCATATAAGAAAAAATCTGAATGTATAAGTATGTAGGAACTGATTTTCCGCGTGGCATGTTGGACAGTTATGACCCATAGCGTCACTATTTGTACAGATAATGGTGTTGTTGTACAAATTAACTATGTGACAAAGGAAATTGCTCTCTTATCATTTGTGATTAGATCACCAAGATGTATAAATGATAGGAGGTCCTTATGATTAGTTCCTGGATTCAGATGATATGAGACAGTATCAATCCACGAAGGTTTAATCATTAAATATCCCTAGTTAGAGTATTATCGAGATTAGACATCGATAATGCGTAAAAGATTAGTATTGCACTTGTGCGCGTTGTGAAGGCATAACGGCATAGTTCTCATATATTTGGGTATATGATACTCATGCAAGTGTAGTAGGAGGTTGTGTTTTACCGATGGTACGGAAAACAGCTTCGCTCTGGATGACCCCTCGGAATTCCATTGGTAGTATGACTATGTGTCTATGGAAGTCTGAATCAGGGTAGGTGTATTTGGTCTTAACCTGAGACTTGCACCGCTAATACTTGCTACAATCAATATGCTTTGGTTTTAGGTCGTCCAGGGCTTTAACAGGTTCTGTGTACGCCTCTGCTGGGTATATTGAGAATCGTAGTGTGTTGGGTGTGATGTCAAGACGGAAGTATCACTCCAGTCATAGGGGAGATGATGGTCACGTAGGATACGGAACTCGTTCTCTTATATGCTACAGCTATCGGGATATTATGACTAGGTCATGTTTATCCTATTATAGAGACTAGTTACCAAAGATCCGATATGTGCTTCGTACGGGGCATACACATTTCCAGCCCCAGGCCTTGCACGTGACATCCGATATTGGATCGAAATACGCAATACTACGTATACTACGCCTGATATATATCACATATTCCTGTAAGGATATTTCTGGAGAATTGGGTAGGCATGGCGCTTTGCTAGAAGCCAACCTTGTCTTGTAAATCGGTACAAACGTAGTACTAGGTACTTACGTGTTCGGATAGTCTGACGACCGGATTTACTGCCAACATATCCAGGATCTCATGGGTCGCTTCCCGAAGATTCACCGATGATATATGACTCGCACTTTATTAATCTGGGATTAATTAATGTAGAGAGAGAAAATTAATCTGGGATTAATTACGGAGATATTTTATCTAGGATAAAATATCATTAAAAGAGAAATAACGATTAATTTGGAATTAATCGATAAAATAATATATTCGATATATTATACGAAATTGGATTTCGACGCGGAATTAAATTTAGAATTTAATTCGGGCAAACGAGTTAATTTAGAATTAATTCGTTAGCGACATGAATAGTGATTTTCTAGGCATAATTATTTAATTGCGTCGCAACGGAAAATTCGTTAATTTTGAATTAGCGAACCCGAGCCCGGGAGTGTTTGCGAGCGCATTCACATTTCGAATTCGAGTGCGGCACGCAAGTCACATCAAGCGTCAAATCGTTAGTCGCATCAAGTGTCAAATCATTAGTCACTTTGAGTGATGTGACAACTTGTCATTTGATTGATTGAGTGATGTGAATAGTTGATGTGGTGGTTGTAGGCTTTAATTGGTTTGACTTTTGTTAGCAAAATTTGTGTATTTGATTTTTAGAATTTTCATTTACCAATTTTAAAACCCAAACACCACTCTATCTTCCTCACTTCATCTCTCTCTCTCTCTCTCGGCCTTAGAGGCCTTTTTCTTCTCTTCACTGGTTCTGTAAAAACCGTGAGCAAGGAATAAGCAAAGTCATGATTTTGTTGCAAAATCAAGAGTGCTAGCACACTATGGAGACATACAAAGGTGATAGGGAAACCCACATGTGAGCTTGGAATCATCAAACAAAGCTTGGAGCTTGATCGATCATGCAAAAGCCGAAAATGGAGGACACCAAAACTGCCACTGCGGAGCACTCTAGGATGGAGCTTAAGATTTTTGTTCTTCACCGCGTCACCTCAACCGATCGATGTAAGTATTTCGCGACTTCCTCGATGTATTCACATGTTGTTTCTATGCTTGAATCGATCCTCGGGACTTAGAGATTTCCCAACAATGGTATCAGAGCGAGTAAAAGCATGAAACTTGGATTTAGGGTTAAAATTTGGTAAATTGGTTTTGAGCATGATTTGATTAAATTACTTGATTGAGTATGCTTAAATTGTGTTTAATTGAAGTTGTATTGGATCAATTTCAAGAAAAGTTGTTTGGAACACTTTTCCCCAATTGTTGAGGCTTGGCCGAGAGACATAAGAACCCTAATGTCTTGGAATTTTTGATTTTTGATTCATTGGATGACTTGAAATCAATTGGGAATGTTGATTTAATGTTGAATTGGATTCAATTGGATTGGATTTGAAATTGGACAAAATATACCCAAATTGCCGAGACATGAAGCATGGAAAATGGGTTTGACTTTTGATCAATTGTGTTGGACACTAATTGTTGATAATGAGCATGATTAGTTAGGCTAATTGGTGTTTTGGAAATATGATTTGGGTAATTAATTATGCTATACACTTTGGTTAATTAAATATGAAATTTGGAATTTTTGTAATTTAATTATTTGGGCTTAAATTGGATTTGGGCTTGAAAAGTTGTTATTAGGCTTTAATGGGCTTGGTTGTACCAAGATTGGTTTAGGCTAAATTGGTTGGATCCAATTGAGCCCAAAACCGAATCCATAAAGTCCAATTATGACTAATGGACCTTTAATATTTAATTGGGCCTAATGGGCCTAAATTAGTTTCTAGGCATATAAGGGTGATTCCTTTAAATGGGCTTTAGTCTTTGGGTTAGACCCAAGTTGACCAAAAGTCCATGCCTTAAGAAATTAATTAAAAGCCCATTGGACTTTAATTAAATTAACATTGGATGTTAATCGGGCTTTGAGACCCGTAACGATTAAATTTGGAATTAAGTCGTAAAGATTCGTTAATAAAGTGTGATATTTAATTTGGAATTAAATAGCGAATTAGTATTAAATGAAAATTGAATTGGATTTAATTTTGTAGTTTAATATAATTCACGAATTCGTACTTTGAGTACTTATTCGCAAAATGAGTTGGACTCGCGCAAAATCAAATCGTTGTTTGAACATTGAATGGTCACTAAATATCAGATTAATTAATTGGATTAGATTGATTGATAACATGCTTGTGTGAATACATGGTTGCGATGCATGAATAATGTATATCGGATAGATATTAGATGGGTGGGGCAATTTTGGAAATTGTTGTAATAAATTTAGAATTTATTAATTGGACCTGCGTGTCCAGCCTATTACCTCCTTTCTCATTGTATTTCTCTTCTCACTTATTCCCCTCAATGTAAATGAGGTTTCTTTAGAAGTGTTATGTAACGGGTAGAAGTTATACTTGTGCTAGCGGGAGAGAGGAAATGGAGAGATTTGTTCTAGGAAAAATGTGTATAGTATCCATCCGCATATCATTATTATTTTATTTACGCGCCTTATTATGTGTTTAGAATGCATGTTTAAGGGTGTATGATGATGAGACCTTAATAAAGATAATAAATTGGTTGCCAATTTGCACGCGAAAAACCCTCACAAAATATTAAGCGTTTTTCCTTCCATTGAGTGATTCTTACTCAAGATCCAAGACTGGCATTGGTTTGTTGGCCAAAGTCAAGGCCTTTGTCCGTTGAGGATGTGTTTGAATCACGAGAGCTTTGTTCCATATTGGTGTCTTGTCCAAGTTGTGATTTGTTGGCTAAAGTCAAGATCACTTCTTATCCATCGACATTGATTACGAAGCTTTCCATGGTCAATGGGTTCCGCTTAACTGAGATCATTAAGTTTGTTGTGCCAAAGCCAAGGCTTAGTTGATTCAGAGGAAAAAGGTTAGGCAATATATTGGATATATTCGCATATATAGAATATATGTTTCGGACTTGGATGTCCACCTACTGGATCTAGGAATTGGATGGGATCCAATTGATCTTAGAGATCTACCTAGTTAATTATCATACAATTTGTTGGCCAAAGTCAAGATTGTGTGTTATTTAACGGGATCCTAACCCACTAGGAAACAAGGTTTCCCGAGTACTCGACAGAGGGTTAGAGGCTCGCCGAAAAATAGTGGGAGGCAAGTATTGAATTTGCAATATTCGTTTAACAACTTGCCATACGCGCTCATATCAAATTATTCGTCAAATTAATTAATTGTTAGTTGGAATAATATTTAAAACATTGTTTTAATAAAACAGTTGGACTGTATTCAAACTATTCATTTATAATTGATTATATAATTCGATTATAGTAATCAATATATTTGATTTAATTAATTATAGTTGATTTTATAATTGTGTGGGAACACAGGATCTGGGGCGACGCATGCTGTCCCGGGCTCGCGGCCCGGTCGGGAGTACGGAGTAGCCACGGGGGACGAAACCGGAGAATAATGGAGTCGCCACCCGGTGTGAACCGGGAAAATGAGATTTAAGGCAACCGTTGGGTTCGGAATGGTCCCTTACTTATGTCACTTGTAATGAAAGGATTTATGTAATAATTTAATCAAGTTTAAGTAACAATTATTTCCAAGAGTATCATGCTTCTAAATTCACATGCATACATCAACAAATTCATCACAACATGCAACATCACATGGCAATCTCATGAACATTTCTCAATCATATGATAAGGAAAACTAATAACAACCTAATCATGCTTGAGTACTATCTCATGAATATATTAACCAAATAACATGCTAATAGCCTAATCATGCTTGAATATCATCCCAAGAACACATCGAATGGATAAATGCAGGAATACAAATAATATGATTGGCTACAAAATGCAAGGGAGATCACCCAAAAGGTAGTTGTGCATGAAACATGATGAGACAGACTTAGTTCAGTGTGTGCGCGTTCGTGTAGCGTTCGTAAACGCGTTCGAACGGTAAACAGAAGGTTCGCATTCGTGTAACGTTTGATAACGCGTTCGAATGGATCCAGACCTGATGAAACAAAATGCATGCGCGTTCGAGTAGCGTTTGTAAAACGCGTTCGAACGGGAAACAGAAGGTTCGCGTTCGTATAGCGTTCGATAACACGTTCGAACGCGAACAGACCTGATGCACAAAATGTGACGCAATACATACATAAAAAAGCAAATAACGAAATACGAAGCGCGGCGAAGCATCGTGGCGAAGGATTTTAACCTCTCCAATTAGAGGACCTTTCATCGCACTTACTAAGCCCATGGGCTTATCTCAATGCATATAAAAATAAAGACAATAACCTTAGACTTCATGTACCCGATTGAACACATCTTACATTCAACCGAATATACGTTAATCGGCGCGGCGAAGCATCATGGCGAAGGATTTTAACCTCTTCAATTAGAGGACCTTTCATCGCACTTACTAAGCCCATGCGCTCGATCACATCATGCATACAAGAATAAAGACAATCATATAAAACTTAGTATATCCGATTGAACATATCTTATATCCAACCGAACACACATCAACCGGCGCGGCAAAGCATTGTGGTAAAGGATTTTAACCCCTCCAAATAGGGGACCTTTAATCCGACTTACTAAGCCCATGTGCTCGATTGTATCATACATACAAAAGTAACATGCAGAATTCAAATAACGAAAAATAAATAAATCAAAGCAACATAAAACAAAAGAATGTGTCATTTACTCAAGTGGTACGTGGAGTTGTATCCCGAGTACAGATCATTCGGAATCGGCTATGAAATTTATGTCCGGGTTTCCATCCTATATACCACAAGAGGCGACAAATTTTCCATTTCATTCAAGCCACAACATGCATCCACAAACGACTCTCATGCGAATAGAATTCAATAAACAATCAAAAGACGAATATAAACTAATGAGAAAAGTGCCCTCAGGTCTAACCTTTTAAATCACCTCTCGGATGTACGGTACACGATCGTCGGAAGGGTGGATGCTCCGCAACTCTTCCGGTTCACTGGTTCACTGCTCTCGTTCGTTGTCTTACTATTTTGAGTCGTCATTCTCCGTCTTTTGCTGCTACTTTTGACTCCGATTCACTGCCTTTTTGCTATTGTTCTGCTGCTGTATTTTAGTTACTGTTCTTGGGATGTTTTGGCTACTGTTTTGGGTGTGATTTTCGGTGGTGTTATGGTGTGGTTCGGGGGCTGTTTTGATGAGGTAAAGAGGTTGTTCGGGATGTGTTTTGGTCAAGGCAATGAGGGTTCTTTGGTTTGTGATCTTCGGTTATTGAGAGTGAGGGAGAGTGGTGTCAATAAGCTTGGGTGTTTCTTGTGTGTGTTGTGATTTTCGTGTGAGTTGTGTGTATGAGCTAGGGGAGTGCATGTCTTGGTTAGGGGTTGTTTATATAGAGAATGGCTAGGGCTACTCCTTGTCTCACAAGGAAGGGATTTTGGCATTAAAATGAGGATTTGATTTAGTGTTGAGCAAGGAAAGTCAAAGATTGAGGGGGGACAAATTTGGTTTAGATTAGGAAGTCAATATCTTTAGTTTGTTATAATTGATTTTAATTAGGCATGACATCTTTTTAATTTAGTATGTGATTTTGTTTAGTTAGGAAGGAATCTTGTGTAATTGGTGGGTGAATATCTTAATTAAGGAATTAAAATATTTGATTAATTTTAATGTTTATTTTAATTTGGTATGTGATTTTTAGATTTGTTTTGATTTCACCATGTGTTAAATATGTGTTTTAAGTGGGCTTGGGCGTGTGGGCCAAGGCTTGGGCGAATTGGGCTTAATGTGAGGCTAGCAGCAAAACCAGAATTATCGACACCGTTCAAATGCCTCCTCGAACGCGGCACGAACGCCCGCAATCTGTTTGGCGTTCGAACGTATACACGAACGCAGCACGAACGAAAATAGTGAACCTTGTTTATTCTGAATTTCCCATTCCGATGTCCGTTTTCCGTGACCTCCGTGACTTAAAAGGTAGTGTCTCCAAATGAGACTCATCATAGGGACTTATATGCAAAAATGCAGTGCCTACAAATTGGATTATAGTAATCAATATAATTGAATTTAACCTATTAAATTATAGTTGATTATATAGTTGGACTATAGTAATCATTATAATAAATAATACCTAAAATCGTTGATTAAATAGTTGGACTATTAGAATCAAGATAAAATTGAAAGATTGACATTTAAAACATAATCCTAGGGAAAATGTATTTAAATGGTTTAATTTTCAAATTGGGAATAAAATTTCAGGATGGTCCTGGAAACTAATAATTTACTTTATTTGATAAAATAACATATTAGGCCTAAGCCCGGAGTTAAGCAAATAAGTGGAACATGATATTTGGAATATTCATGTGATGATAACTTTAGTGCTTAATCAATTATACTTGTTATATAGACTCTTTAATTTCTTAATCAGAACTAAGGATTTGATCCTTAAAGTATGATAATGAAATTGAAGGATCTTCATAAATCTATACTTAGATTTTAGAAGTACTAAAATTGTAATACATAACTCTTGGAGAGTTAATGGCTATTCTCAAAGAGACAATGCCAAAGTTTGCAATAAGGCAAGTAACACAAGGTGCACTTTACTTCGACATTCCAGAAGGCCAAGGCTAGGCCGAAGGCTTCTGAGTTTGGAAAAGGGCAAAAGCAAAATCATTATAATCTTCTGGGAAGATAAAGGACATATCCCAAAATGTCTGCCTAAATTTTGGCAAACGGGATCGCGGAAGCATGACTGCCGTTTGAACAAAGCAGACATGAAGGAATTAAAGGCGAGCAAGGCTCTGACTTCAAATATGTATGTCATAAAATATGTTCAATACTAGTATTAAAATTGGATTTTAAATACTTAGTGTGGTACATAAATATGTATTGATGTGCAGAATCTGCTATGAGCAGGATACTGACTTCAATTGAGATATAATATCTGCGAATTGAAAACAGGACAACGGTCGCTGTTTTAACCGTAGATACCTAATTTAGGAACTACCCTTCGGGTGTGTACTTAAATTAGGAAACTGTTATAATGTAACTAGTTTGACTAGAAACATTATCTCTATATCAAGGTTTAACCCGTTGCGGGTATACCTTTATATTCTAGAACACTAAAGTGTTTTATTTTATAAAGATGATATTGAGATAAACACATTAGATGTGAATAACAGTATTTATATTTTGAATATAAATAAATCTCAAACGTATAACATGACAAACAAATAGCTCAAACTGAGTTAATCAGTTGAAACTTAAATGTGGCATTGTTGTCTGGGACACAATTAACAAGAATCGTATATCCACACTTTTGAAGAATGGGTACTAGGACTAATTTGATTCCAATCAAATAAAGTCTATGAATCTAGTTTGTTAGGCAAAGTGTCTAACACACCATTTACTTGGTAAAAGTGTAAGTGCCACCGATCTTTTAGCCATTGGTCATAGTGACGTAAGTGGGCCCATATCTAGCTAGGCTAGAGGTGGATATGAATGTTTCGTGACCTTTACGGATGTGGCATTGCGTTATGGTTATGTGTTTCCTTTGAAACATAAATCTGAAACTTTTAAAGTTTCGACACGAAATAGACAAACAGATCTGCTAAAGTGTAAAACCATCACGGTTAGACCATGATGAAAATACTTAAGCAATAAGTTTCTCATATACTTGAAAGAGTATAGTATTCTTTCAATGAGGACTCCTCCCGGAACACGTCAATTTGACGGTGTGTCCGAACTGAGAAACCGAATTTTGTTGGACATGATAAGGTTAATCATGAGTCGCTCTGAGCTACCATTTCCTTCAACAGATACGTATTAACAGTGCAGAACTTATTTTGAATAAGGTTCCATAAAATCTGTTTGACAGACTTCATATTAGATATGAGCAGGAAAGAAACTGGGTTTTCTCATTCCTGAAGATTTGGGAATGCTAGGCATATGTTTGGATGATACCAAACTAAAACCCAAATCGGATAAGTGCTAAGTTGTAGGTTATCCTAGGGAAACCAAAGTATAGTACTTATACAACTCACTAGAGAACAATGTAATTGTTGCTCACCATGCGGTTTTCCTAAGAGGAATACCTATATGCAGTGGTAAGTGGGAGGAAAGTAAAACTCGATGAAAATCGGAGTAATACTATTCCCGGCACCGAATCTTAATGGAACACAAATAGTTCATCAAGGATGAAACTATACCAATAATCTTCGAATACACAAGAACCGCGTAAGTCGGAGAGAGTCAGAAAACAACCTGGGGTATGGGTTTCCGATCTCACCTAATAAAGATGTCAATCTTATTGAGGAATACGAACTGACTACGTATGAGGAAGTGATACAAGGTATCGACTCCCTATTATGGCAAAGTGCCATAAAGTCCGAAATGGATCCATGTATACCAACCAAGTTTGGATACTAGTTGATGTACCACAAGACATTGTGCCTACTGGTACTATATAAGTCTTCAAGGAAGACATACATGGAAGGCAACATACCAACGTACTAAGCTGGGCTTGTAGCGAAAAGGTATCGTTATCAACATTGTGTCGATTACAACGAAACCTTTTACCTATTGTCACGGTAAAGCCATTTGGATAATGCTTGCTAATGCTGCATGTTTCATTTATGAAATATGGCAGCTAAATGCCAAAACCGCTTTCCTTAACGAAAACCTTTTGGAGGATGTTTACAACATCCTGACGGTTTTGTCGTACCAAAACTAGCAAACAAGGTTTGCAGGTTATTCGATCCATGGGTGGATTGAAGCAAGCATAACGTTCTTGGAATTATCGTTTTGATGTAATCATAATGATGTATGATTTAATTCAAAACGAAAATGATTCTAGTGTATATAAGAAGGTTAGTGGGAGCGCACTGACAATGAATGTCCTAAGTAATAATGACATATCATTTCTTGGAAATGATATTCCCATAATATAATCGGTGAAAGCTTAGCTTTCATAAGAAAATTCTCCGTAGAATTCTTGGGAGAAACAACCTTTATTCTAGGAATAAAGATCTACTAGGTTAGATCTAAAAGTTGTTAATACTCTCCGAAAACTCGTACATTGAAAAATGTACGCGACCTGGTGTCTCATATGCTTTGAGCATATGGATTCACAATTAGGCCAATCCAAGTGATAGTCACTGGATTGATGTTAAGAACATCATTTAGTATCTTAGAGGAACTAAGGATGCTGTCTTATACTATGGAGAAGGAGAACTTGAAGTGACTGGGATCACTACTGCAAGTTTCCAAACCGATAAAAACGACTATAAGTCGTAACAACGGTACTATACAGTTTGAATAACGGAACAGTGAGCTGGAAATCTTCCAAGCAAGATATTGTTACCGAATAAACAATAAAAGTGGATTATTGCTGCAGCTGAGGCAGCAATAGAAGCCTTCTGGATTGATAATAAATCTAATTAGATTAGATATAGTTCTGTTAGCAGCTGTGCTAGGCTACAGTGCAGGCTAAAGAATTAATGGTCTTATCAACGATCCAGATATATACTTCGACTATTCATCTGATTCGTTCGGATCATACATCGTGGTGATGTGATGATCGAATAAATCGCATCAGACGATAATCATGTAAATCCGCAGACGAAAGTCTTTTCTCAGTAATTTGAGCGAACCGTACATAGTTCGGGTGTAAGACACTTGAGTGACTGGCTATAGGCCAAGTGGGAGATTGTTGGACAATTATGACCCATAGCGTCACTATTTGTACAGATCATGGTGTTGTTGTACAAATTAACTATGTGACAAAGGAAATTGCCCTCTTATCATTTGTGATTAGATCACCAAGATGTATAAATGATAGGAGGTCCTTATGATTAGTTCATGGATTGAGATGATATGAGATAGTATCAATCCACAAAGGTTTAATCATTAAATATCCTTAGTCAGAGTATTATCGAGATTGGACATCGATAATGCGTAAAAGACTAGAATTGCACTTGTGCGCGTTGTGAAGGCATAACGGCATAGTTCTCATATATTTGGGTATATGATACTCATGCAAGTGTAGTAGGAGGTTGTTTCTTACCCATGGTACGGAAAACAGCTTCGCTCTGGATAGACCCCTCGGAATTCCATTTGTAGTATGACTATGTGTCTATGGAAGTCCGAAATCAGGGTAAGTGTATTTGGTCTTAACCTGAGACTTGCACCGCTAATACTTGCGACAATCAATATGCTTTGGTTTTAGGTCGTCCAGGGCTTTAACAGGTTCTGTGTACGCCTCTGTTGGGTATATTGAGAATCATAGTGTGTTGGGTGTGATGTCAAGACGGAAGTATCACTCCAGTCATAGTAGAGATGATGGTCACGTAGGATACGGAACTCGTTCTCTTATATGCTGCAACTTTCGGGATATTATGACTAGGTCATGTTTATCCGATTATAGAGACTAGTTACCAGAGATCCGATATGTGCTTCGTACGGGGCAGACACATTTCCAGCCCCAGGCCTTGCACGTGACATCCGATACTGGATCGAAATACGCAATACTGTGTATACTACTCCTGATATAGATCACATATTCCTGTAAGGATATTTCTGGAGAATTGGGTAGGCATAGCGCTTTGCTAGAAGCCAACCTTGTCTTGTAAATCGGTACAAACGTAGTACTAAGTACTTACGTGTTTGGATAGTCCGACGACCGGATTTTCTGCCAACATATCCAGGATCTCATGGGTCCCTTCCGAAGATTCACCGATGAGGTATGACTCACACTTTATTAATCTACGATTAATTAATGTAGAGAGAGAAATGAATCTGGGATTAATTTCGGAGATATTTTATCTGGGATAAAATATCATTAAAAGAGAGATAACGATTAATTTGGAATTAATCGATAAATAATATATTCGATATATTATACGAAATTGGATTTCGACGCGGAATTAAATTTAGAATTAATTCGGGCAAACGAGTTAATTTAGAATTAATTCGTTAGCGACGTGAATAGTGATTTTGCTAGGCATAATTATTTAATTGCGTCGCAACAGAAAATTCGTTAATTTGGAATTAGCGAACCCGAGCCCGAGAGTGTTTGCGAGCGCATTCACATTTCGAATTCGAGTGCGGCACGCAAGTCACATCAAGTGTCAAATCGCTAGTCGCATCAAGCGTCAAATCATTAGTCACTTTGAGTGATGTGACAACTTGTCACTTGATTGATTGAGTGATGTGAATAGTTGATGTGGTGGTTGTAGGCTTTAATTGGTTTGACTTTTGTTAGCAAAATTTTTGTATTTGATTTTTAGAATTTTCATTTACCAATTTTAAAACCCAAACACCACTCTCTCTTCCTCACTTCATCTCTCTCTCTCTCGGCCTTAGAGGCCTTTTTCTTCTCTTCACTGGTTCTGTAAAAACCGTGAGCAAGGAAGAAGCAAAGTCATGATTTTGTTGCAAAATCAAGAGTGCTAGCACACTATGGAGACATACAAAGGTGATAGGGAAACCCACTTGTGAGCTTGGAATCATCAAACAAAGCTTGGAGCTTGATGGATCATGCAAAAGCCGAAAATGGAGGACACCAAAACTGCCACTGCGGAGCACTCTAAGATGGAGCTTAAAGTTTTTGTTCTTCACTGCGTCGCCTCAACCGATCGATGTAAGTATTTCGCGACTTCCTCGATGTATTCACATGTTGTTTCTATGCTTGAATCGATCCTCGGGACTTAGAGATTTCCTAACATGGCAGAGGTGTTATAGGCACCGGGTTCGACTTGAAAACTTTTCTGCTCATTCCCTCTCTATGTCGAAACTGGACAGCCCTACAGGCTACTATTTTGTGTTATTTTTGACTATTTTAATAATATCAAAACAGCCCCCACAACAGTCCAAAAATAGTGTAGTTTTACAATACCAAAAACGCTCACTGTGCACACCAAAATACTCACTGTTTTGGTGCAATTGGAAATACAGTATAGTCTGATTTTTCTCACTAAAACAGCCCCAAAAATACCCTTAATACAACCCTTAATGTTTCACAAAAACTGCACTAAATTGCAACATAAACCGAGCCCAGAATGAAGCTATAAGGAGTGGCAGTGAGCATATGTTTCTTCTCACTGCTGAGAACAACAAGAAAAATAGAAGATGATTTTATGTTTAGTTCTATAAGGTCTTCACTGCTATGACTCGTCACCAAAAAAAGATAGAGTGGGCTATGCTCGCCAAAATTATTCTCTAAATAAATTAGAGATTAAAAGTCATACAACCTTTTTTTTTCTTTCAACACTTAAGAGAAAAAAGAAGAACTAGGAAATTTGGTTTTATTTTTTTATTATTTTTATATAATGAGACTAGCCAAAAATAAAAAAACAACCTTTTTCATTATATACCTAGGGTTTTTGTTAGATTAATTTGTAACTAAAATTGCAAAATCAATCCCAAAGCCCCTAGCAAAATTCATCCATATACATTATTGTAACATATAAATTCTATTTCTGGTTTAATGTATCGTGAATAAATTAGTACGTTACAAGAAAAAAAAATTAACTTCCATTTGTTACAATTCAAAATTATAACTCTTTTTGAATTTTTGAGTTTTAAAATTCATTAATTTCAAAAATAATGTTTCAATTAAATAATCATTAAATGAACACTTTAGGTTAAACTTGTTTAACATAGTTATTAAGTGTGACTTTAATTATCAATCTCATCAATAATATATATGAGTTTATAATTAGACCATCTAATTATATTTAATTTGTTACATTATATCGAGCTAGCACGAGGACCAAATGGACCTACAGTTCCGAGCTATAATATTCCCAAAATATTAATTAAACTCTTCAATTAAATATTCTGAATTATTAACTTTAAGTTATTCCACTAAAAAACCTAAAGGTTATACACTCTTCGCTGTAGATATATAATATAAGCCGAACTACGTCGGTGTCTATCGATACAGTCAATACATACTGGTTGACCATTCATGAGTATCTCATAATTAGAGCCAAGTAAAAATATCTGTTATACCTCTCTAATTATTCTTACCTTAAGTGCCATTGATTCTCTAATGAACGACTTATTCATAACTGTTATTAATGTAAATCTTTATATTCGCAATAGAAAGACTTGAGCGCTCTAATATTTCAAGTACCGAATCAACCCTTAAGGAAGATATTCATCTACTTCTCGCGAGAATGAGTGAATTCCATATCTATGTAAAAAGTCATTAGCTACATACCAAATCATGTCCCCAATGTACGTAGCTATTGGTTGAGATTTCTACACCAACCTTACCTTTGTAAATCAATGGAAATAGCCCGCCGAGCGGGAGTTCATAATACACTCAGGATTCAAACCAATCCATATATGACCATCTAATAGATTGAAATAAATTATTTATTTAACGGATTTTATAAAATATTCATTTATATCTAGGTCCAGTCCTATATGATCACATCATATAAGGTGTCTTCATTCTCAGGTCACTACAAGGACAATCTTGGATTAAGGTCGCCATACATTTATAGAATGAACCGTAACTATAGATAAACCACTAACAAAGTACTCGTTTTTTTGCTCTTCATGGACTATTTTAAATTACTAACTTCGGACTTAAATCCTCTTGTGTGTGATACTCATACACTAAGCCTGAAGGTACATAAGTAATCAAGGCTAAACAAGAAAATAAATAATATGTGATTTTAGATCAAAAAATTATAAATGAATAATGCATCATTTATTTCAAACGAGTAGTTCCGTTTAAATATTACATGAAGCTCTAGGGCATATATCTCAATAATCTCCCACTTGCACTAGAGAAAATAAGAGATGTCACATAATCCTAGACCCTCTAGGCTACCTTCAAAAACTTTAGTCGTCAAGGTCTTCGTAAACAGATCAACCAAGTTCTTTGCAGATTCTATCTTTGTGACAGTTACATCTCCCATTTGCACCATCTCCCTCATCAGAGGATTTTTCCTATCTATATGCTTCCTCTTTTGTGGCTTCTTGATCTTTGGAGTTTTCCACTGCACCACTATTATCGCAATAAAATGTGAGTGGTTTGTCCATATCTGGAACAACTTCTAGATCTCCCAAGAATTTATGGAGCCAGACTGCTTCCTTAACTGCTTCGCAAGCTGCTACATACTCAGCCTTCATGATGGAGTCAGCAATACAAGATTGCTTTATGCTCCTCCACACAAAGCCCCACCACCTAGGGTAAACACTGATTTGGATATTGATTTTTTATAATTGACATCCGTCTGAAAATAAAAGTCTGTATATCTCATGAGGATCATATCCTCACCAAAATACACAAGGTGAGATTTCATAGAATTTCTCGTTCTCTTAAGATACTTGAGAATGTGTTTCACAACTACTCAATGATCTAATCTTGGGTTAGACTGAAACCTACTGACTACTCCCACTATAAAATAAATGTCTGATCTCGTGCATAACATAGCATATATAAGACTACCAACTGCTGAGGCTATGAGATATGTCGCATTTCCTCAACTCATTTAGGTGTCTTATGAGACTGTTTATTTGACAAATGAATTCCTTGTCGGAAAGACAAGTAGACTTTTCTTGAATTCTGCATCCCAAATTGCACAAGGATCTAGTCGATGTAGGATGCCTAAGACATAGCTAACAGTTATCTCTTGCGATCCTGAAGAATCTAGATCCCAAATACATAACTGGCCTCTCCTAAATCTTTCCTTTAGAATTGATTAGCTAGCCAGGACTTCACATCCGATAATATTTTTATATCTTTCCCAATTAGTAAAATGTCATTGATGTACAAAATGAAAAAAAAAACCACATTACCATCAATGACGAGCTAGTATACATAAGGCTCTTCAACGTTCTGCTCAAAATTATAAGACTTAATCATGGTATCAAATCTTATGTTCAAAGATCAAGATGCCTGCTTGAGTACATAAATGGACGTTTACAGCTTGCAAACCTTTTCCTCGTGATTTTAGGCTATAAACCCATCTCGTTGTACCATATAGATACACTCATCAAGATTGTCATTCAAGAATACAGTCTTGACATCCATTTTGCAAATCTCATAGTCATAATATGCGACAATAGAGAGAAGAGTGTGGATGGATATGAGCATGGCTACTGGTGAGAAAGTCTTCTTAAAGTCGACTCTCTCTTTCTTGATTTAGCCTTTGGCCACTAGCCTATCCTTGAAGGTTTATACCTTCCAATCTGCTTCTCTCTTTCTCTTATAGATCCACTTACAATCTATGAGTTTTACCCCATCAAGTTGTTCTATAAGTTCCCAAACTGAGTCGGAGTACATCGACTCCAACTCGAGGTTCATGGCTTTGAGCCATTCCTCTTTATCAGAATCATCCATTGCACTACGATAGGTTAATGGATCATCTTCACCATCACTAGATGTGATAACTTGTGCATCTCCAACTTCGAGATAGCGATCAGGTTGTCGTATAACCATCCCACTGCGTTTAGGTGGTAGATCATTCTAATATACTTGTATCTGACGCTTAGATGTCGAAGGTGTTATGCTTCTGTCAACTATTATTGATGATGGCGTACTGGTCGAACCAGCAAGTAACTCCTCGAATAATACTTTAATTCGAGGTTTGAACTCCATCATATAGTCCTCCTCATGAAATGTATCATTTTTTTTATACAAATACTTTATTATCTTCTGGACTATAGAAGAACCCACCAATAGTCTCTTTAGGATAGCCTAAAAATAGGCACATATGAGAACGTGGCTCTAACTTCATAGTTTTATTCTTCAGCACATGTGTTGGACACCGCCATTTACAGAAATATCGTAAACTAGATTTATAACTACTTCATAACTATAAGGGAGTCTTAGGAACAGACTTAGATGTAACTACATTAAGGATATACATTACTATTTGCAATGCATATCCTCAAAATGAACTAGGTAGTGAACTATAACTAAATATATATCTTATCATGACTAGCAGGGTCTGATTTCTCTTCTTTGCAATACCATTTCACAATGGTGTTCTAGTTGCTGTGAGTTGGGATACTATCTCATGCTCAACGAAGAATTCCTCAAAATCACTATCAAGGTATTCTCCTCCATGAACCGATCATAGAGTTTTGATCGTCTTACTTAATTGGTTCTCAACCTCAGCATAATATACTTTGAACTTTTCAAATGTATCTAACTTGTGTTGCATTAGGTAAACGTACCTAAATCTTGAATAATCATCGATAAGTATGATGAAGTATTGATAACCACTCGAGCTCTTACATTCATCGGTCCGCAAACATCCGAATGTACAAACGCAATTGGTTCACTGACTCTTATACCTTTTCCAGTAAAAGGTCTCTTGGTAATTTTGTTTCTGGATAAGATTCGCAGACTGGTAAGGTACCAAACGATAACACCCCGGTAATCCCAGGATTCAAGAATGTTAAGAAATATAAGAGTAGCAGAGACCAGATATCTTCAAACCAAGACAAACCTAAGAAATTCATCATCAGAAAGGATTCGAGGACGAATCCTATTTAATGGGGAGAATTTATAACACCCCGATAATCCCAAAGAATACTAAGTTATGGATGACATAATACATGATGTAAATCATGTTCAGGCATATACATGCTCATGAAACGACTTTTCGGACATGAGTTAAATTCCTCACATTTACGATACGGAATTCATTCCAAGATTAAATTCGGACAACACATGATATTTGGATCATAACTTATTCATACAATCTCCAATTTTTATGAACTTTATATCGTTGGAAAGCTAAGATCGTGACCTACAACTTTCACGCTGGATATTTTTCGAAATTCAAAGCGGACACAGGTCAAAATATAACTCAAAAATTCAGATGAATAGTACCAGGGGAGTAATCTAGAGAATTATCAAAGTTTCTAAACTTTTTTACATTTAAATCATTTACATTTAGCCGCTAGTATAAAAAGGGGACACTATTCAAGCATCCATAATATTTTGAGAATGAGAGAAACGTGAGAGAGAAAGAGAAAGAAATGAATGAAGGGAATGAAGAGGGGAAGCCATTTCCCACCTAAAAATCAAAAGGAAATAAATGTAAACCAACTCATTACAAGCTAGGAAGAAGGATATCAAGCCTAGAAGACTTGAATTGTGAAGAAAATCAAGTGAAATGAGGTAAGGAAATCTTGACCCAAAACTTGGATTGTGGAATTTTGATGGTATGATGCTATGTTAGAGTTATTGACATGCTAGGGAGTGTATCTAGGTGAATATTAAACAAAGAAATCAATTGTATGATGAAATGCCAAGATTTTTGGAAATCATAAATGTTGAGTTGAAACAAGAGTTATGAGATTAAAGGGTTGTTTTAATATTGGCATATTGGTATAGAATGTATGAAGTTGAAGCTTAATAGAGTGGTTTGTGTAATGATTGTAGTGTAGAAGTGTTGGGAATGCATTTGGGCAAGTTAGACATTATAGAGTTATGCTAGGCCTTGGAAAATTGGCTTAGCGTCGCGACGCCCCACACCCAACGTGGTGACGCGTAAGAATCAGAGGATCACTGTCTCGGGCCCGATTGTGGGAGCGTCACGACGCTCAATATTTGACGTCGCGACGCATGACAAGCAGAGGCTCTACCTCGGGCTTGATCAAGTGGGAGTCGCGATGCAGAACCCTTAGCGTTGCGATGTAAAATAGAACATACTCTTTGCCTAACTCTGCTTGCATGGGCGTCACGACGCGCCACACCTTACGTCGCAACGCGATAAAGAAACAGTTCTATACCATTTTAGTTTCAACCTATAATGATAAGGACCACCCTAAAAGTTTCATATTAGGCACATACATGTAATATGACAAGTCGCAAGCATAATACATCATGTAATGTTGATGGATTTGAAAAATTGATAAGTTTAGTCTAATTTTGAAACATATTTCACACCTTATATTCTAATTGTGTTTCTCGATTATAGATCATCGTAGGATCCGTAATATTCTTCGACGAAGCGAAGTGGTACCAGCCAAATCCTAAATCTGTGAGTGGACCTTTTCTTTTCAAGTTGAGATTTACTTATTTATTTTTTATATGAGACTTACTTTTAAACGCATAGGGCGTTAGCCAAGTTTATTTCCACTTATTTTATGAATAAGAATGTTTTGAGAAAGTTTCGATTTTAAAAGTTTGACTATTATGATTTTTAGAAGCATGATACCGGCATGCATTGGGGGACAACGAGACGTAACGCCAATGGCATGGGTTTCCACACTTGGCTCCAGTTCAGTGGCTTGGGGGACGGCGATACGTAACCCCCCAAGACCACTAGTTTAGGCGTATGGGGGGACAACGATACGTAACGCCCCCATGCATCAGGTTTTCTATAGATACTCAGAGAAATGGTTTTAAATGAAACAGTTTTATGAGAATCTCAGAGATTTACATATAGAAAGCAATTTTCCAGTAAGAGAGTTGTTTTCATAAAAGAAAAGAGATTTCAGAAAAGTTGATTTCCTTGAGATGATTTTAGTTTTAGAACAATGGACTTTTGAAAGGTATTTCAGTTCCTGTTTTGAACTGTCCACTCACTAGATCATTCAAACGATCTAACCCCCCACTCTTAGTTTATTTGTTTTGCAGGTTACCCGGAGGATGAGCTCGAGAGGATGAATACTGATGGAAGTCACTATGGTATTGAGTCCACCAGGTCATGTTAGAAACATAGTCAGTCAAAGTGAATTATATTATCAGATAATAGTATTATTAAGATTGTATGTCTTATATGTTAAAGTATTCATAACATGGTTGTAAAACTATTATATTAGAGTATATAGTTATGAATGTTGAAGTGGATCTTATATTGTTGATTTGAGCTATGGTCTCGAGTATAAGATCATGTTTAAGATAAGAATAGTAGAGTTTATCAGAGTTAGATAGTCAGGGCTAAGGCGGAATGAGGTGGCCTATTCCCTACCAGTAGCATCTCCGGAAAGGGGATGTTACAAAGATGGTATCAGAGCATGGTCTAGGGAGTCAGTGACTGTAGTGGGTAGAGTACTGGGGTCTTGTATATGTAGTATGCCCGAGGTACTAGTATGCGAGGCATTACCTCTCCAGTATCCGATCCTCGAGTACGTCCTCAAGTTCTATAGACAGGTTAGTAATAATTCATAAGGTATTCAAATTTTCCTCCTTATGAAAGTAACTATATTCTTTGTTCAAGTTGAAAATCCTTCCGTGAATATCCTGAATTATTATCAGAAGTCCAAGACAAGTTATAAGAATAAATAATAAGGTCCTGAGAATATTCATTTTAGGGAATGGGAAGAGAAAGCTATAAGAAATCAAGGCAAGATGCACAAATGCTTAAGCAATCAGAGGCAATAATAGACAGAGATATGAAATCAGATATATAATAAAGTGCTAGAATCCATATTAGTAACAGAAGAATAGAATAAGCCTAAGCAAGAATAAAGAATGCTAGATAAACCTAAGTAAGGATTCCTTCTTTCCAAGTAAGATTCCTTTCCTTCTTAGAAAATTCTTTTAAACGGATCTAATAGCCTTGAGTGCCTGGTATAGATAGCAAGTTCTCTGAATCATAAAGAATAAATAGAAAGATAAAAGAAGCAAGAAATCAGGATTAGCCGTGAAAATTTCCAATAAACATGAGGTGCCATGAAGGATGTAGAGATTCTAGACACCCAAACCCAGAATAGTAAGAAATTAAAAAGGAATGCCATAAAAGAAAGCCGATTAATTTATTTAATTAAGAAACCCGATATAAATAAGGCCCCAAGCTACCAAGATTTCGAACCTCTCAGCGATACCGGTTAAAGAAGCTGTCCTGACGGAGCCTATCGCATATCTATCTGACATGAGTAATAGACTCTACCGCGACATCCCTTTTTTCCATAATATTACTTACTTTGAAATAACTCTTGAACAATTCTAGGTCATCAATGAGTGCTCAGAGCGTCAATTCCCCATTGTATTTCCTTGTAAATACTCTTGTAAATGTTTTATTATGAATAAAATAAGCAGTTTCTATAATATAATATATCTCTTTATATGGTAAATACGTAATTGACCTTAGAATGATTAGTCATGATACAGTTGCAAAAGCGTCGCAACTGACATTGAGTTGTATCATGACGTTGTCATTCTTAGACAGTTCCTGGTCAAGGTTTACACTACTTGGTCAGTAAAGTAAACCTGTTGAGACCGATACATGTCGTATACTGGAATATATATTTCCAATGGTTTCTCAATGAACCATGAGTCTTGGAGACTCGTATAGACGTATAGGTGTTTATAGCGGATAAACACTGAACGACTCACCAAAGCCAAAGAACATGCTTATTTCTTCAACATATGCTAAATAACAGAAAGTATATGACGAACTGATATGAAGAACAGAACAAAAACCCAGAACTGGAAAATGATAGAAGATGAACTGATATGCAAAACACAACAAAATCAGATCCAGAAATAAACAAAACGAAAACAGAAACAAGATCCAACAAGAACTGAAACGAAAATAACAAGAACGAAAATAAAAACAGAATCAAACAAAAGAAAAGATAGGAAAAATCATACCTTGGAACCCTGAGCTCTAGATACCAAATGACAAGAAACCCACTTGGATTCGAAATCCAAGCAAACCCCAAGCAACGGACAGAACCCCAAGAACCGCTAATATGATTTTGTAGAAACAAAACCCTTCCAAGGCCACAAAGAAGACCCACAAAGAACTTGCCCTTGAGAACCTTTAAGATGAATCATTGTAGTGTTTTG
Organism: Zanthoxylum bungeanum; assembly: GCA_019454045.1. NCBI lineage: Eukaryota > Viridiplantae > Streptophyta > Magnoliopsida > Sapindales > Rutaceae > Zanthoxylum > Zanthoxylum bungeanum. Next base: position 24,393 of record SKCR01051177.1, on the reverse strand, counting down.
CTAGCAATGGAGACGCCACTAAGTTTGCCAAAACTTAGATAAGTCGATTCAAACTTGAAAAGGGGAATCTCTCCCTTACAAGAATTCGGCCATAGCCAAAGCTTTAAGCTTTTGAGTTTTATAAATTTCGTTGATTGTTTTTCCAAATGAAAAGAAAGAAAGCTTAAATAGTGATACAAAAGAAACCCTAAAGGCATAAAGACAACAATGCCCCTAAATACGAAATTACAAAAATGCCAAGTCTTTAAATCTTCAAATGCCTAGGAAGCTTTATTCTAAACTGATTTGGGCCAAGTGAAATGGCTTTGGTCCCTTTCCATCGAAGCCCACATGCATCTCTATTAGTTTGTTGCAATCGGCCAGAAAACTCTGAACTAATCCCGCCATTGCTTCTCTGAGTCTTTTGGTCATCTGCCTCGTAATTGGCCCTTCTGGTACTTGTAATGGGTCTTTTGCTTTGTTGTCGGCCTGGATCATGTCATAATAGCCAATAATTTAATAATTTTCGATTTTAACAATTTATCTAACTATCGATCTATAAAAATTTTGTTATTTACTTATTTAGGGTTTTGAAGCATATATATATTTCGGTTAATCGGTTGGTTCGGTTATACGAATCTCATAACCGTAACCGAAGCGAATAATCGAAAAAGTTAAAAATTTTAACCGCAAAACCGATTTAATCACAATGACCGAACCGTTATAAAAAATGAGTCGGAATGGTTCGGTTAATCGGTAAAAACCGATTAATGAATACCCATATTCATAACCTAAGAGTAACAAGTATAACATAAAGATAGCTAAGCTGACATGATCCAAGGGACAACATTTGACATGAATGCAGTCACCCAAGGAACATTAGAGCCTTTACAATTGCCAACAGGCCCAATCACACGCCAAAGAGCTAAGAAGATCACAGACGCAATATCGGGGCCAAAGTTTGCATATAATAGATGCATTCATCCTTCTAGTTTTTACTTGCCTTATGAGATTGATTATGATTCTAATTCTTTAACTCATATGGATTTATTATCTTTGATTGTTATTAAGCTTGGGAGTATGAATGATAAGGGAAAGGCAGAGTTGGTGAGAATAATAGGTTTCCAACGTATTGTGTTTGACCCCGGCAATTGGGTGTGGCTTTATATGCAAGAGGAAAAGATCCAAGTTGCAACCAATAGGAGATGGCCATTTCATGTCTTGGAGCGGATCAACGACAATACTTACAAGCTTGATCTTTCTGGTGAGTTTGGCATTCCTGCAATGTTAATGTTTCTGACTTATTTTATTTTTAATGCAGGTTCAGATTCGAGGTCGAATCTTTTTCAACAAGGAGGGAATGACATGAGTCCAACCACACCAGAGACATTATAGGATGAATCTAACAACTTGGAGGAACCCATGCAGTTGCCAACAGGTCAAATCACACGCCAAAGAGCAAAGAAGATCAGAGAGGCATTTGCGGGACTAGCTCAGAGCTATATGACCAGTTGCAACAACAAGTCAAGTGCACACCAGAGACACATATGGGCATAACCAGAGAGGTCCCCAAACTATTTCATTTGACCCAGATCAGCTCAGACTGAAGCATAGCAGAGCAGCTTCAACACCAGCACCCTTTTGACCCGAATTGACCTATTTTGGGACTATGTTGAATTCGGCCAAATGGGGGCATTTTTGTCATTTGTGCTCGACATGTTGACTTTATTTATGATGTAATTAGCATGGTTGACTATTCCATTAGGCTTAATTATGCTTAGATCTCTATTTAGCCGGAAGCACGTCAATTTACTATAGCATGTAAGCACCTCAATTAGCTTAAGTAAGATTAGCTTCTAATCTTTGTTTTAAGTTTATTTAGGTGAAAAATGACCTTAATGGTCGTGGTTGAGGTGCTTGACTTAGGGCTTTTAGTAATTTCAGCTCTAGGGTCATTTTAGTCTTTTTACTCTCTTGTAACCCTTATTATATGACTCTTCTTTGTATTTTGGAGACAACCAACGTGATATGCAACATTTTGAAAAAGAGAAAAGCTTGAGCTTTCCATGGCTATGGCCGAACCCTTGTTGAGGGAGGGATTCCTGTAGGCATTGCATTTCCGCATGTGAAACCCGATGATGAGTCTCAGTTGGAGGCACTACCTTTTTAGCTAAGGATATTGCGGGAAACAGAGGTCGGAAGGGGAAATTTGAAATAAGTACGTCATCAAGTTCATTTCACAGGCTCACTGTCTTCGTTAGTGCTGCGTTCGTTACTTCGTTCGAACGTCAGGCAGATTGCGGACGTTCGTGTAGCGTTCGAATTGGCGTTCGAACGGCGTCGGTGTTTCTGGTTTTGCTGCTAGCCTCGCACCCCAGCCCAATTAGCTCCCCAAAGCCCATAAAACACATCCCAATTTAATTAAATTAAACATTGAATTAAATAAAATATTTAAACCATTTAACAATTAAATAAAACATAAAATATAATCATACCTAATTAAGATAAATCAAATATATTAACTTCCTAACTAAACAAATCACATACTAAATTAAAAATATGTCATGCCTAATTAAAATCAATCATAACAAATTAAATATTTTGTATTCCTAAACTAGCCAAGATTTGTCCCCCCTCAATCTTTGACTTTCCTTGCTCAACACCAAATCAAATCCTCCCTTTAATGCACCAAATCCCTTCCTTGTGAGACAAGGTGAAGCCCTAGCCATTCTCTATATAAACAACACCTCTCCAAGGCATTCCGGTCCCCTTAGGGCACGCCCATTACAAAATAAAAGAATCAAAGAATTTCCAACCCCTTTCCCTTAGCTCACTCACACAAATCACAACACACCAAGAGCCCTAGCCACTCAAGAAATTAACGAGAAAAAGTTCTCTTCATCCTCACTCTCCCATTGTCGAAATCATACCCTAATATAGCAGCCCCTTTAACACTAAAACAATAACCAAATCACGCCCAAACCACCCCCTATACAGCAGCAAAATCCTCTTAAAACATTCCCTAAGAAAACTTAAAGTAATAACATAAAAAACTGCATTCATAATCCTTAAAATAATCACACAAGACTGCACTAAGAACCCACACAAAAACTTGGAACAGTCCGTTGAAACATCAAAACAGGTGACCTGAACAGTGAGCAGCAAAACAGAGGCCGAACTGTAGCAGAACAGAGTTCAAACCGCAAGCAAAACAGCAAAGCAGTGAGCTAGGATGCTAAACCAGTGAACCGGAGAAGTTGAGAAGCTGTACCCTTCCGACGTCCGTGAAACGCAAGCCTGAAAGTTGGCAAAAAGGTTAGACCTGAGGGTATCTTTCACACTCGCTTTTTTTTTGTATTATTTCTTAAATATTGCTTGCGTGATTGTCATGTTGAAATGCATGTTGTGGCCTTTGAGTAGATAAATATGCATGAATTATTAGATGTTGTATGTTGTGGCTGTGGAATAAAATGAGAGATGTGTCAACTCTCGCGGTATATCGGATGGAAACCCGGACATAAATTTCATAGCCGATTCCGAATGGACGGTAATATGATCTGTACTCGGGACACAACTCCACGTACCGCTTGAGTAAATGACACCCTCTTTTGTTTTGTGTTGCTTTGGTTTATTTATTTTTCGTCACTTGAATTCTGTATGTTGCTTATTTATGCATGATTCAATCGAGCGCATGGGCTTAGTAAGTGGAATGAAAGATCCCCTATGGGGAGGGGTTAAAGTCCTTTACCACGATGCTTTGCCGCGCCGGTTGATGTGTGTTCGGTTGAATGCAAGATACGTTTAATCGGGCATACTAAGTTTGATATTATTGTGTTTAATTCTTTGTATGCATGACTCAATCGAGCGCATGGGCTTAGTAAGTGGAATGAAAGATCCCCTATGGGGAGGGGTTAAAGCCCTTTACCACGATGCTTTGCAGCGCCGGTTGATATGTGTTCGATTGGATGCAAGATGTGTTCAATCGGGCATACTTAGTTTGATATGATTGTCTTTATCTTTTTATGCATAGTTCAATCAAGCGCATGGGCTTAGTAAGTGGAATGAAAGATCCCATATGGGGAGGGGTTAAAGCCCTTTACCACGATGCTTTACCGCGCCGGTTGATGTGTGTTCGGTTGGATGTAAGATGTGTTCAATCGGGCATACTTAGTTTGATATGATTGTCTTTATGTTTGTATGTATGATGCGATCGAGCGCATGGGCTTAGTAAGTGCGATGAGAGGTCCTCTAATTGAAGAGGTTAAAATCATTTACCACGATGCTTCACCGCGCCTCACATTGTACTATTTGCCATTTATATATTGCGTCCCATTTCATGCATCAGGTCTGTTCCCGTTCGAACGCGTTTACGAACGCAACTCGAACGCGCCTGTATTTTTGCCTTATCATGCATCAGGTCTCATCTCTGTTCGAACGCGTTCACGAATGCCATACGAACATGAGCATTTTGTTTCATTTCTGTTCAAACGTGTTAACGAACGCCATACGAACGTGAGTATTTTGTTTCATTTCCGTTCGAATGCGTTCACAAACGCCATACAAACGTGAGCATTCTGTTTCATTTCCGTTCGAACGCGTTTATGAATGCTACTCGAACAAGAACCTTATGTTTACCGTTCGAATGCGTCTACGAACGCCCACGGTAAACAGATCCTCTTGCATCACATTACGACATGTCCATCTTAGCACATAGTTCCCCTTTTTTACGTTATGCATTTGTATTACCTCTCTAGTTGTCTATTTCTGTTATGCGCTTAAATATCTTTTCTTAATATGCATGCTAGTAAGAATGCTATTTGTTTGCGCTTCTGTGTCCACCAATGCGTTCATTAACTTGTATGCTTGCCGTGTGATAAACCTTATGTATGTAAATTGAGACATAGATTACATGCAAATAGGCTGTATGCAAATTCGAATATGTGTTACATATAAATTTGGATGAACTTGTTGATGTATGTATGTGGATTTAGAAGCATGATATTCTTAGAAATAAGTATTACTTAAGCCTGATTAAATTATCATATAAATCATTTCATCACAAGTAGCATAAGTAAGGGACCATTCCGAACTCAACGGTTTGAGGTCTTCCCTTGCGAGGGGTGAGTGCGGCCTTAAATCTTTGTCTCGGTTCACACCGGGTGGCGACTCCATTATTCTCCGGTTTAGTCCCCCACGGGCTACTCCGTACTCCCGACCGAGCCGCGAGCCCGGGACAGCATGCGTCACCCAGTTTCTGTGTTCCCACAGTCTGGCGACTCCACTGGGGATAGAGAATCGGCCCCGAAATATTGTCTTGTGATGTTTGGATTTATGTTTTAATTGACCGTGTCTATAGTGGATAAAGTGAGGGTTTAATCAAAGGCATTTTGAGGCTAGGTAATGGTTTGGTGTCTTCCTTCATTCACTACCTTTCTAGAAGGAAAAGCTGTGAAGGCACCTAGATAGCCATCTACTCGCAGCCTATTGTGATGGACTAATTTGGAGGACTCGTTGTTTATTCCTGACACCAAGCGATAAGAGCCTAAGAGGCTTGGGTATTTAAGTGAGCCTCGCTCCACCTTCCCTCTGGGGAATCTACAACGGGAAATCCATTTGACAGTCCGTCACACACCATAGCTCATTGGCACGTACCTTAGTGTATAAAAAATGGTGCGCTCACTTGGTTGCTCGAACCCTTGAGTGGGGAGACCTAGTTGTGGGCCATCATTCGCCGGTGAGAGCCTTTGTCTATACTCTTGCTAACCCACCCATAGACCGGGTTGGCTAAAGTAACAATTATTTCCTTGAATATGTGCTTGGGGACCATCCTCATTTGGATGCAGTTGGACTATTGTCAGAAATGCGGGCTTGCTGGGCCATTTAAACTGGGGCAAGTTCGCACCTTATGACTATTAGGCCAAAAGCTTCTAAAATGTTGATAGGCCATTATGTAGAAATTATTATGTCATGTTTGCATCATCTTTCTTCTATGCTTGTGTTTGGGAACATCATCGTTTGGATCCATTTGGACCATTTGTCATGAGATATGGGCTTGTTGGGCCATTTAAACTGGGACACGAACGTATTTTATGACAATTGGGCCAAAGGCTTCTAAGTGTTGATGGGCCACTTTGTGCTTGTGTTCAGAACATTACCATTTGGATTTAGTTGGGCTCCTTGCCATGAGATGTGAACTCGTTGGGCCATTTAAACTGGGTCGGGTTCACTCATATGACAGTTAGCCCAAAAGCTTCTAAAATGATAATGAGCTGATTTGTTTGAAGATTTTAGTTGATTCAATATGTTATATATGTTACATGCATCTCATGCACCCCCATGCATACATACATCATGCTAACCCTTGTGTTCAAAAAGCCATCATAGATTCCCGTTGGGTTAGGGAAGAGAGAAGACTCACTAAAAGACCGGTAAAAAAAATATGAGTACATCCGATAATGAAGTATCCCGAATAGATCAGTTGGAAAATGGTTTCGCCAAGATTACTGAACAATTGCAAGCCTTGACTACTGCCATGACAGATATGGCTGTGCCCCGTGCTGGGGGAAATTCTGAGAATGTGAGATGTGAGGAGCCTCCGAATGGGTTGGGGGATGATATCCCCACTTTTGATGATGACATGGCAGAGTATGCAACAGGCAAAGTGATTGGGTCTCAGGCAGAATTTCAGAAGCTTCGGGATCAGGTTGAAACAGTTACCCGCAAAATGAGGGGTAAACATGAAGAGTTGTTAGATTATGAGGCAATGACCTTCGGAGAACAGCTGCCAGCTCAGTTTAAAATGCCCGGCATAGCCAAGTTTAATGGGAATGGAGACCCGAGAGTCCATCTGCAGCAATATGTCTCAGTCATGAGTTCAGTGGGCCTATCACAGCGCCAAGTCCAAAAGATGTTTGGGATGTCACTTGAGGGGGCACCTGTGGTTTGGTATCATAGCCTTGGGAAGAAGGTTAAGGAAGATTGGAGGGAACTAGCTGATGCTTTTCTGAAGCATTATGTTACAGACTTAGAGATTGACTTGTCACTCCGTGATTTGGAGAACACTAAGCAGAAGCCGAAAGAAAGCTTCAAGGAGTATGTAGACCGCTGGAGAAGCCAGCTTTTGAAGATGCAGACTCGGCCCTCTGAGAAAGACCAGATCAAAATGATCATCAAGGGTACTAAGCCCTCCATTTATGGTAAGCTGCGGAGGATGACTTCGATGATTACAGATTTCCGACAATTGAGGGAGACGGTTATGGATATTGAAGAAGAAGAGGCTGAAAACAGAAAGTTCTATGGCCAGAATAGAAGGAATATTGAGGGACCTTCAGGACCAAGCCCGCTACCGCTGAGGTCACTGCCATCAAAAGCAGACGATTTTCCAACCTTGGTAAGCCTCTTTCAAGGGTGTTCGAAAAGCTGAAGGCGCAAGGACTTCTCGAACCCTTAGAGGCTAAACCAATTCCAAACCATGTACCACCCAACCTTGACCTAAGCCTGTATTGTCACTTCCATCAGAGAAGGGGTCACGAAACTGATAGATGCACCCGCCTTAGGCATGAGATCCAAAACCTCATTGACTCCCACAAAATACCTGACCCAGAAAGAGAACAACCCAACGCACACAGAAATCCTCTACCCAACTACATGATCAACTCTGGCCTACCCGAAACCCTTGTCCTCCAAACTCTCAACCACTCAGCTTCATTCATAGGAATAGGGGATGACAACGGTGGAGAACCATAGGCCAATGAAGGAGGCAATGCTGCGAATGATGAAGTTATTCCTCCTAGTTTATTTGATCCTGCATTTTTAATAAAGACATTGATTTTGTCTCTTCGTTCGAACCTTTTCTTAATGATAATAAAGACGTTCGTTTTGCTTACTTGCCTGAATCTCTTCCTTTCAACCGGCAACATGAGTATATTTGAGAAAAGCATTCAACCTTGGTACTATGAAATTCAGTGATGTTTAGAACACGGGGAATTCCCGAAAGCAGCAAGCAGAAAAGATATGGTGGTCATTCAGAAATTGAGAAATGGAGCAGTGAGACTATCAGACTTGGAAGGGAATGAGTTCACCGAGCCGATTAAGGTGGAAAGGTTGAAGCAGTACTTTGCCTGAGGAAGAATTGGCGGAATACCTAACCCAACGGGATAGGAAACTCATTCATGCATGCATGCATACACGTAACATACTTTGCATTCTTTTGTGTTTGTTTTGCTTTGTATTCAAAGGTTTTGAAGCAGAAAGAGAGAAAGCGGCAAAGACAAACCAATCAGGAACATCGACAGTACTGTATCAGTCTGGGGGCGAGGCCCGTATCAGTATCAGTCTGGGGGCGAGGCCCATATCAGCTGTATCAGTCTGGGGGCGAGGCCCATATCAGTATCAGTCTGGGGGCGAGGCCCATATCAGCAGTATCAGTCTAGGGGCGAGGCCCATATCAGTATCAGTTGGGGGCGAGGCCCAGATCAGTTTCAGTCTTGGGGATGAGTCACAGGGGCGAGGCCCATATCAGTATCAGTTTGAGGCGAGGCCCACATCATTCTGGGGGCGAGGCCCACATCAGCATCACTCTGGGAACGAGGCCCACATCAGCATCAGTATCAGTTTAGCCGGGAATGGCACTCCAAGCATGGAGCACGGTTCGGAAATGGACCACTCTCATATCAGTAATGGTTTGGAAATGGACTATCTCTCATCAGCAACGGTTCGAAAATGGACCACTCTCATCAGCAACGGTTCGAAAATGGACCACTCTCATATCAGTAACTGTTCGGAAATGGACCACTCTCATATCAGTAACGGTTCAGAAATGGACCATTCTCATATCAGTATTGGTTCGGAAATGGACTATCTCTCATCAGCGACGGTTCAAAAATGGACCACTCTCATATCAGTATCGGTTCGAAAATGGACTACTATCACTCGCCAAAATGGCACTCCGAAAATGGAGCACGGTTCGAAATGGACCATCATCTCATCACTCGCCGAAAATGGCACTCCGAAAATGGAGCACGGTTCGAAATGGACCATCATCTCATCTCGCCGAAAATGGCACTCCGAAAATGGAGCACGGTTCGAAAATAGACCATTATCTCATCAGTCACCAAAAATGGCACTCCAAAAATGGAGCACATTTCGAAAATGGATAGACATCACTTCAGCAACGCCTCGGAAATGGGGTTTAGCATACCAAAAATGGTACAACCAGATCAACTCAACTCAACACAGCAGGCAAACCAGCAGACAGCTGGCGAGCCAGGTAAGTGAAAATGCATTGCATGTATTTTGATAGGATTGTCACTGTCACACACTGCACAAGTCCCATCAAAGTGTGGGCGACTGTAGGCATTGCATTTCCGCATGTGAAACCCGATGATGAGTCTCAGTTGGAGGCACCACATTTTTAGCTAAGGATATTGCGGGAAACGGAGGTCGGAAGGGGAAATTCGAAATAAGTACGTCATCAAGTTCATTTCACAAGCTCACTGTCTTCGTTAGTGCTGCGTTCGTTACTTCGTTCGAACGTCGGCAGATTGCGGACGTTCGTGTAGCGTTCGAATTGGCGTTCGAACGGCGTCGGTGTTTCTGGTTTTGCTGCTAGCCTCGCACCCCAGCCTAATTAGCTCCCCAAAGCCCATAAAACACATCCCAATTTAATTAAATTAAACATTGAATTAAATAAAATATTTAAACCATTTACCAATTAAATAAAACATAAAATATAATCATACCTAATTAAGATAAATCAAATATATTAACTTCCTAACTAAACAAATCACATACTAAATTAAAAAGATGTCATGCCTAATTAAAATCAATCATAACAAATTAAATATTTTGTATTCCTAATCTAGCCAAGATTTGTCCCCCCTCAATCTTTGACTTTCTTTGCTCAACACCAAATCAAATCCTCCCTTTAATGCACCAAATCCCTTCCTTGTGAGACAAGGTGAAGCCCTAGCCATTCTATATATAAACAACACCTCTCCAAGGCATTCTGGTCCCCCTAGGGCACGACCATTACAAAAGAAAAGAAGCAAAGAATTTCCAACCCATTTCCCTTAGCTCACTCACACAAATCACAACACACCAAGAGCCCTAGCCACTCAAGAAAATAACGAGAAAAAGTTCTCTTCATCCTCACTCTCCCATTGTCGAAATCATACCCTAATATAGCAGCCCCTTTAACACTAAAACAGTAACCAAATCACGCCCACACCACCCCCTATACAGCAGCAAAATCCTCTTAAAACATTCCCTAAGAAAACTTAAAGTAATAACATAAAAAACTGCATTAATAATCCTTAAAATAATCACACAAGACTGCACTAAGAACCCACACAAAAACTTGGAACAGTCCGTTGAAACGTCAAAACAGGTGACCTGAACAGTGAGCAGCAAAACAGAGGCCGAACTGTAGCAGAACAGAGTTCAAACCGCAAGCAAAACAGCAAAGCAATGAGCTAGGATGCTAAACCAGTGAACCGGAGAAGTTGAGAAGCTGTACCCTTCCGACGTCCGTGAAACGCAAGCCTGAAAGTTGGCAAAAAGGTTAGACCTGAGGGTATCTTTCACACTCACTTTTTTTTTGTATTATTTCTTAAATATTGCTTGCGTGATTGTCATGTTGAAATGCATGTTGTGGCCTTTGAGTAGATAAATATGCATGAATTATGAGATGTTGTATGTTGTGGCTGTGGAATAAAAAGAGAGATGTGTCAACTCTCGCGGTATATCGGATAGAAACCCGGACATAAATTTCATAGCCGATTCCGAATGGACGGTAATATGATCTGTACTCGGGAACAACTCCACGTACCGCTTGAGTAAACGGCACCCTCTTTTGTTTTGTGTTGCTTTGGTTTATTTATTTTTCGTCACTTGAATTATGTATGTTGCTTATTTATGCATGATTCAATCGAGTGCATGGGCTAAGTAAGTGGAATGAAAGATCCCCTATGGGGAGGGGTTAAAGCCCTTTACCACGATGCTTTGCCGCGCCGGTTGATGTGTGTTCGGTTGAATGCAAGATACGTTCAATCGGGCATACTAAGTTTGTGTTGGATTCTATAATATGTCCCAAGGAAAGATTAAGCATACATGAAATACAACAAAGAATATATATAAAAGATGAAGTATGGCGGAATCATACTTACCAAGCTTTAGTGATGAAGAAGAACAAGCCAAATGGAAGCTCCAATGTTGGGATGATTCGGCCAAGGAAGACAAGAAGAAGGAAGCTCCAAGCTTTGTGTATTCCTTGCTCTATGATGGTTTCCCTATCACCTCTTTTGATCCCTTGAAGGTGCTAGCCTTGCATGTTCCAAACAACAACCCTTTCTTCAAGCTTTTGGCAACCAAAAATGAAGAGGATGGAGACCAAAACTGTTTCAGGTTTCGGTCAAGAAAGAGAGAGAAGAGAGGATTTTCTTAATTGATTTTGATACCAAAAATCAATTTATATTTATGCCATAATATTTATTAAATAATAATAAATCTATGACACAAGCCATGCAAAGGCTTAGAGTGTCAAACACTCAAATTCCATGCATGACAATTGAGTGTAATATACACTATCACCATGCAATGCATTATCAATAAAATAATGCATATAATGACATGTGTCATGTGGGCCCCACACGTTTCCAAATGAAAAGTGGGCCCACGTGCACTCACGCGCTCGGGTTCGATATTTCCGAAATACCGACTTACGTCGCGACGTTATTTAAATCGAATTTAAATAAATAATCGCGCCTAGCGAAATTATTATTTACGTCGCTATCGAATTAATTCTAAATTAACTCGTATGCCCGAATTAAAATCTAATTTTAATTTCGCGTCGAAATCGAATTTCGATTATTATATCGAATATAATAATTTTATCGATTAATTCCAAATTAATCGTTCTCTCTCTCTAACAAGGTACTTTATCCGAGATAAAGTTTCTCCGCAATTAATCCAAGATTAATTAAGTTCGAATCAAATATCATAGGTGAATCTTCAGGAAGCGACCCAAGAGATCTCCGGATATGTTGGCAGTAAATACGGTCGTCGGATAATCCGAACACGCACGTACCTCGTACTACGTTCTTACCGATTCACAAGACAAGGTTGGCTTCTAGCAAAGCGCCATGCCTACCCAATTCTCCAGAAATATTCTTATAGGAATATAAGATCTATATCAAGCGTAGTATACCATAGTATTGCGTACATCGATCCAGTATCGGATGGTCACATGCTAGGCCTGGGGCTGGAGATGTGTCTGCCCCGTACGAAACATATATCGGACATCAAGCAGCTAGTCTCTTTAAATCAGACAATCCTGACCTAGTCATATTGTCCCGACGGTTGCAACCTTTTATAGAGTACTAGTTCTGTGTCCTGCGTGATCATCACCTCCATATGTCTGAAGCGATACTTCCATCTTGACATCACATCCAGTACACTACGATTCTCGATAAACCCAGAAGAGGTGTACACAGAACCGGTTAGGGTCCCCAACCACCAAAACCAAAGTTTACCGATTGTCGCAAGTACTAGCGATGTAAGTCTCAGGTTAAGACCATATACACCTACCCTGATGCGGCCTCCCATAGACACGCAGACATACTACCAATGGGATTCCGCGGGGTCTATCCAGAGCGAAGCTGTTTTCCGTACCATCGGTAAAACACAACCTCATATTGCACTTGCATAAGTATCCAATACTTAAATATATGAGAACTATGCTGTTGTGCCCTCACAACGTGCACAAGCGCAATACTAGTCTATTCCGCATTATCGATGTCCGATCTCGATAATACTCCGACTAGGGATATTTAATGATTTAAACTTTTATAGATTGATACTGTCTCATATCATCTCAATCCAGTATTAATCATATGGACTTTCGCCATTTATTAATCAAAGTAAATATTATTACAAAACGGCAAAAGGCAATTTCATTATCACATAGTTAATTTTGTACAATAATACAATATCATTTACAAACAGTGACGCTATGGGACATAATGTCTAACAGTTTGATATTATTGTGTTTAATTCTTTGTATGCATGACTCAATCGAGCGCATGGGCTTAGTAAGTGGAATGAAAGATCCCCTATGGGGAGGGGTTAAAGCCCTTTACCACGATGCTTTGCCGCGCCGGTTGATATGTGTTCGGTTGGATGTAAGATGTGTTCAATCGGGCATACTTAGTTCGATATGATTGTCTTTATCTTTTTATGCATGGTTCAATCAAGCGCATGGGCTTAGTAAGTGGAATGAAAGATCCCCTATGGGGAGGGGTTAAAGCCCTTTACCACGATGCTTTGCCGCGCCGGTTGATGTGTGTTCGGTTGGATGTAAGATGTGTTCAATCGGGCATACTTAGTTTGATATGATTGTCTTTATGTTTGTACGCATGATGCGATCGAGCGCATGGGCTTAGTAAGTGCGATGAGAGGTCCTCTAATTGAAGAGGTTAAAATCCTTTACCACGATGCTTCGCCGCGCCTCGCATTGTACTATTTGCCATTTATGTATTGCGTCCCATTTCATGCATCAGGTCTGTTCCCGTTCGAACGCGTTTACGAACGCAACTCGAACGCGCATGCATTTTTGCCTTATCATGCATCAGGTCTCATCTCTGTTCGAACGAGTTCACGAACGCCATACGAACGTGAGTATTCTGTTTCATTTCTGTTCGAACGCGTTAACGAACGCCATACGAACGTGAGTATTCTGTTTCATTTCCATTCAAACGCGTTCACAAACGCCATACGAACGTGAGCATTTTGTTTCATTTCCGTTCGAACGCGTTTACGAACGCTACTCGAACGAGAACCTTCTGTTTACCGTTCGAACGCGTCTACGAACGCTGCACGAACGCCCATGGTAAACAGATCCTCTTGCATCACATTACGACATGTCTATCTTAGCACATAGTTCCCCTTTTTTACGTTATGCATTTGTATTACCTCTCTAGTTGTCTATTTCTGTTATGCGCTTAAATATCTTTTCTTAATATGCATGCTAGTAAGAATGCTATTTATTTGCGCTTCTGTGTCCACCAATGCATTCATTAACTTGTATGCTTGCCGTATGATAAACCTTATGTATGCAAATTAAGACATAGATTACATGCAAATAGGCTGTATGCAAATTCGAATATGTGTTACATATAAATTTAGATGAACTTGTTGATGTATGTATGTGGATTTAGAAGCATGATATTCTTAGAAATAAGTATTACTTAAGCCTGATTAAATTATCATATAAATCCTTTCATCACAAGTAGCATAAGTAAGGGACCATTCCGAACCCAACGGTTTGAGGTCTTCCATTGCGAGGGGTGAATGCGGCCTTAAATCTTTGTCCTGGTTCACACCGGGTGGCGACTCCATTATTCTCCGGTTTAGTCCCCCACGGGCTACTCCGTACTCCCGACCGGGCCGCGAGCCCGGGACAGCATGCGTCGCCCAGTTTCTGTGTTCCCACAATTCCCTTTTTCAAGTTCAAATTGACTTATCTAAGCTTGGCAACTTAGTGGCGTCTCCATTGCTAGCAAATTACAATCTGATTTCATGCTTGTGGTTATCATGTACGTAAGTTTCATGGTGGTTAGGGGCTGATCTTGGTTGGGTTTTGTTCCTACAAAATCAGTATTCAAAGTTCTTGGGGTTTTGAGAAAGATGCTTGGGGGTTTGCTTGGTTTCAAACCCAAGTGAGTTCTTGTCATTTGGTATCCGAGCTTAGGGTTCTGAGGTATGATTTCCTATCCTTTGTGTTGTTTAATCTTGTATTCATCTTTGTTCTTTGTTGATTTAATTTCGGCATCAAGGTTTTACTTCCACCTTGATTCGGCCATTGTTGGATCTTTGTTGTTTCTTGCAGATTTGTAATCCTTGTTGCATGAATAACAATATGTCCTTTAGTAGTTTGTGCTAATTTTGAGTATTTCTTTGAGTTAAGCTTTGGCTACTTAGGTCAAAATTGGGGCTTTTGTGTTCTTTGCTTGAATCAAGTGTTTAGTTGTTAATTGTAAGTTACTAAGACGTGTTTAACATTGTTATTAAGTTATTAGTGTCAAAAAAATGCATCAGGTCAGATTCGGCCAAGGAAGAACCATCACCACCCTTGCTTTGTTCTTGCCATATGCATGTCACTTAGCTTATTTTCAATAGGTATTGTTCATATCTACTTTGAGAAAATTAGATTGCACTTCATTACTCCTAGCATTTGCGTGAACTAGCTTGTTTGCAATCTTGTGAAGTTGTTGCAATCTTGTGAAGTGTGAGGAAAATAAGTATTTTTGAGTGTTGTGGTGAGGCATTTGAGTGAATGAGTGTTGAAACAAAATGAAATGCTTATGGATTGATGAGGTCGTGACTTACTCTTGAAGTTTACTTATGCTTGTGTGTTAACTTTGTGAGACAAGTCTGGTTGCTTTGTTACACATATTGCCGTGAGTAAGATGTTTGATGTGATTATGTTGAAGCATGAATTAAAAAGTGTGCTTGCTGATTTGCGTGAGCCATCATTAGCTTGACATTGGATTTGTGTTGAAATCAATAGCATGACATTGAAAATGGAAGCACTCATGAGCTTGACATGGAAATTTGAGTAGCCATCATTGCATTTGAGAGGTGCTTGAAGAGGCAAGCTGCTGCATCACCAAGTTAGTTGGAAAAAGTTTTTAGTTGGTTTGTAACTTACCATTACCGAATTGACATGTTTACTTGACCTACTTGTAAGCTACTTACGTAAGCAGCTGAGTCACCTACTTGTTTTGAAAAAAAAAAGAAAAAAAAAAGAGAATTGGTCGCATTGTGCTTAGCTTGATTAGACCATTTGCAAGTTGATTGGATTGCTTTACATGAGTTACATTGATATTTGATTTGGTTTGTATTGGTTTGAGCTTGAAAGACTATATTTGTGTTATAGCCGAATTGAAATCCTTTGTGCTTCATTGTGTTTCATTGGAGTGTAAACACTTGTGAGTGTGTGTGAGAAGAAAATAAAGGTGAGCTCAAACACTATAGCGAGTGACCACAAGATTGCTTCAGTGACATGTTGATTGCTTGCTTGCTTATTTATTGCATTTAGCTAACTCATTATTCTTTCTTATTCTGAACACTCTAGCTATAGGTTTCTTTCGATTGAGTCTCTGTGTTTACTTATTTTTTTTGCTTTATTCCACCTGCTCTATATATACATTGTGTTTCTTCTAGCTTGTGGACTACACCTTAGTTGACCATTATGGGAATTGAGTTGATTTGTAATTGAATTGAGGAAGAACTCAATAGTGGTAAAAGGCAGTGATTGTGAGCACAGTATCGGGTAAAAGCCAATAGAATGCAAACACGAGTTGAGTGATATCATTCGAGTGTAAACACGTGAGATCGTGAGGATTTACATATTTGTTTTGTTTTTTTATTATTTCTAATATGTTTGTTTAGTGTTAGATGGTAGGTCCAAGTTTAACCATTGATAATAAGATCAAGGTTTTGGATACTTTCAAAAGTGATATCCAAGATATTATGAGTGATTATAGAAGATCTTATGAGAAATGGAAAAAAAAACTTGGAAGGTAACTAAATATGCAGTGAATGAAGAGAGTACTCAACAACCAAAAGCTATTGAAATTGTGTGTAATGAAGTGAGAAGCATTTGTGATGTTGAGTGCATAGCGAATGAAAACACTTGTGAGGCCTTGGATGTTGTGAATTGTGTTATAAGTGACATGGTGAGTGAAAATGCTTGTGAGACCGTGAGCATTGAGGGAGTAAACACTTGTGAGGTAGTGTGCTTTGAGGTTGAAAAACATAGTGAAGCTGAGCAGGTGTGTGAGGAGGTCTATGCAAGTATGGTTGAGATAGTGGCCATGAGTGATGATGAAGCTGTGAGAGCTGGTGAAAATAAAGTAGATGTGGTAGTGAAGTTTTTCCATAACATTTTCTCTATTGTTTATGCTTTTTCATCGCAGGTACAAGTGGTCAAGTATGATTCTTTTATATTTCAATATCATCGTCCAATTGATTTTGTCATAACTATCTATGATCCGGGTTCGGATTCGAGGACGAATCCATTTCAAGAGAGGGAGAATGACATGATCTAAGAGACAACATTTGACATGAATGCAGTCCCCCAAGGAATATTAGAGCCTTTATAATTGCCAACAGGCCCAATCACACGCCAAAGAGCTAAGAAGATCACAGACGCAATAGCGAGGCCAGAGTTTGCATATAATAGATGCATTCATCCTTCTAGTTTTTACTTGCCTTATGAGATTGATTATGATTCTAATTCTTTAACTCCTATGGATTTATTATCTTTGATTGTTATTAAGCTTGGGAGTATGAATGATAAGGGAAAGGCAGAGTTGGTGAGAATAATAGGTTTCCAACGTATTGTGTTTGACCCCGGCAATTGGGTGTTGCTTTATATGCAAGAGGAAAAGATCCAACTTGCAACCAATAGGAGATGGCCATTTCAATTCTTGGAGCGGATCAACGAAAATACTTACAAGCTTGATCTTTCTGGTGAGTTTGGCATTCCTGCAATGTTAATGTTTCTGACTTATTTTATTTTTAATGCAAGTTCAGATTCGAGGTCGAATCCTTTTCAACAAGGAGGGAATGACATGAGTCCAACCACACCAGAGACATTACAGGATACAACTAACAACTTGGAGGAACCCATGCATTTGCCAACAGGTCCAATCACGCGCCAAAGAGCAAAGAAGATCAGAGAGGCCTTTGCGGGACTAGCTCAGAGCTATGTGACCAGTTGCAGCAACCAAGTCAAGTGCACACCAGAGACACATATGGGCATAACCAGAGAGGTCCCCAAACTATTTCATTTGACCCAGATCAGCTCAGACTGAAGCATAGCAGAGCAGCTTTAGCACCAGCACCATTTTGACCCGATTTTACCTATTTTGGGACTATGTTGAATTCGGCCAAATGGGGGCATTTTTGTCATTTGTGCTCGACATGTTGACTTATTTATGATGTAATTAGCATGGTTGACTATGCCATTAGGCTTAATTATGCTTAGATCTCTACTTAGCCGGAAGCACGTCAATTTACTGTAGCATCTAAGCACCTCAATTAGCTTAAGTAAGATTAGCTTCTAATCTTTGTTTTAAGTTTTTTTAGGTGCAAAATGACCTTAATGGTTGTGGTTGAGGTGCTTGACTTAGGGCTTTTGGTAATTTCAGCTCTAGGGTCATTTTAGTCTTTTTACTCTCTTGTAACCCTTATTATATGACTCTTCTTTGTATTTTGGAGACAACCAACGTGATATACAACATTTTGAAAGAGAGCAAAACTTGAACTTTCCATGGCTATGGCCGAACCCTTGTTGAGGGAGGGATTCCCCTTTTCAAGTTCAAATTGACTTATCTAAACTTGGCAACTTAGTGGCGTCTCCATTGCTAGCAAAATACAATCTGATTTCATGCTTGTGGTTATCATGGACGTGAGTTTCATGGTGGTTAGGGGCTGATCTTGGTTGGGTTTTGTTCCTACAAAATCAGTATTCAAAGTTCTTGGGGTTTTGAGAAAGATGCTTGGGGGTTTGCTTGGTTTCAAACCAAGTGACTTCTTGTCATAAGCCTACAGTAAACTACAGAGAACAGTAAGCATGTATATATGGTTTGATCTGTGTGCATGTCCGACCGGACATAGTGTACGTCCGGCCGGAGATATTATGTCAAAATCAGAATTGTAAGCGCATAAATATTAAAGAGGGAGCCCTCAGGTCGTACCTTCAACTGTGGGTTGGCTCGGAACGAAGCCTTTGAATGCTGGATCATTGCTTGGTTGATTGCTTTTCTCTCTAAATTTGTAGGATTTTAGTGTTGCAAAGTGTTTGTAGATAGTTGCTAGGGTCTTGAATGTGAAGGGATGTGGTTCTTTTTATAGTGTAAAAAGGTAAGAGATAAAGATGTAAAGGGAAATGAAATTGATGCGTCCCACATCAGTTGCGGGGTGCCTCCTGGGCTGGTTTATAAGGCCAGGGCCAACCCTCTCCCTCTGAGCTAGCTTTTGGGGCAGAGTTAGGGCTTGGGTTCTTATCAGTTGGTATCAGAGCAACCACTACGTGTGAATGGCCGGTGTCTCTTGGGGTTCGGCAAAACACCGACTGAGGTAGTCGGGTCTCAATGGGGTGGGGATGATGCATCCCACATCGGTTGCAGGGTGACTCCTGGGCTGGTTTATAAGGCCAGGGCCAACCTTCTCCCTCTGAGCTAGCTTTTGGGGCAGAGTTGGGGCTTGGGTTCTTATCAGAAATCCCTTAATTTCTCCAGTGATTGCTAATCTTATTAGTTAGTTATAGCTCGAGATATATTCGGTCGGATGTATATCAAGAGATATATCCGGCCACACATAAACATCACTTATCATGCCCGTATTTCCATTAATTGAATATCTGCACACTTGATGACAACTCGATACATGTCCGACCGACTGTAAAATTTGAATTATACGTTCAGCTAGACATAATTAAGTTCGTGATTTTAGAGATTAGCAATCAGCACACTCACTGACAACTGGCTCACATCCGACTGGATTTAGGGTTTTCAATGTAATCATGCCGGCGGCTGTTATGGTCTTAGATAAGGTAGGCGGAATATATGATGTCCGATCGGTCTTAGTCTTAGTTTGTATTTCCTGAGTTTTTTTTCCTTTCCGGCATTCATCATCGTAATTTTCTAAGCTTTCAGAAGTTGTCCTTATACGAGACTCATCATCGGGTTATGCATAAATACAGTGTTTACAGTCGCCCCCATTTTGGTAGGCTTATGCAGTGTGTGACAGTGACAATTCTATCAAAATCATGCATGTATTTTATGTACTTGGTTCATCGGGCATCGCCAGACTTACTTGACTGTGTTGTAGTTTGGATTGATGTATGTGGGCTTTATTCCCAATGCTCTGAATAACTACAAGCTTTATTTATGGCTTTGATAGTTGTGGGCTTTGTTCTCGATACTTTTGAGAATTGTGGGCTTTATTCCTCGATATTCTGAATTATTGTAGCCTTTATTCTCGATTTTGACGATTATGGGCTTTGTTCCCGCCTTCGATGATTGTGGGCCTTGTTCCCGATTTGGATGATCATGGACTTTGTTCCTCGATGTTCTGAATGATTATAGGCTTATTCCCGGTTTTGAAGATTATGGGCTTGTTCCCGACTTCGATGATTATGGTATTGTTCTCGATTTGGACGATTGTGGACTTTGTTCCCCAGTGTTCTGAATGATGATTTTTATTTTTTTTTGAAAAATTACAAATATATTCCAAAAGATGATTTTGTACAGCATCCCCAGGAAAGCGCTAAAAGCACAAAAGCAACAATGAGCCAATAGCAAACACTACCAAAATACACGGCCGAAGAAAATCGTACAAGAAGAATTAACCCAAAACAAATTGTTTACACTACCAGGAGCTGCGTCAAAGCCCAATAACAACCCAACAGCCCAAAACCAGCCCATCAATCCGAATGATCAGCCCAAAAGCAAAAGCCACATGATGGATTAAAGAAAAACCTCTAGAAAGGAGACAAAAGGCGGTCCAATCCAAGATGCCGGCCCACGACAAACAGCCCAAACCTCAAGCCGAGAATCAAAGCTGCCTATTACAAAATGAAATCAAGCTGGAACAAGCCCCCACCCAGACCAGCAAAAGACCAGGCTAGGCAAGCAGCCAGCTCAAACGAAGAGAAACAGGCCGAGAGAGAAATAAAAACCCAACAACGCCCCACTTCACAAACAGCAAACTGATAAACACGCAGCTGAAGCCCAAAAAGAATTCAAACACAGCCCAACAGAAAAACAAATGGCCCACCAACGAATCAAGGCAGAAACCAACCAAGCCTTGAATCCCACATCGATTAGAGCAAGGGAGGCGCCAAGATTCGAGCAACAAAACCCCAACCCATATCGATTATGGAACACAAACACTGCAAACTCTCAGCAGGGACCGAGAACCACCAAAACCAAGCGTTAGCCTAGAAGAGCAAGGAACAATCCACACGCTAGAGCCAAAACAGTGACTACTAGGCCTCCAATTACAGACCCCAAAGATAGTTAACTTCAGAAGGGAAGCTATAATAGCTACTCAGCCAAGACAGTCTACATCTGACAGTATCACAAATTTCTTTTGTTACATGATCTTCCGAGCATGAACTCTGGTTGCACACTCTTCGGTTCCTTTCATACCAAATAAAATATACACAGGCAGCTAAAATAATACGGGCAAGCATGCAAACCATGTCATTTTCCATTTTCAGCTTAATAATAGCCCAACGAAGGAAGACTCCCCAATTCAAGCATGGCCAACGAATAGGGACCCTCAAGAAGAATGCTTGCCAAATTCGGTTAGCAAAAGGACATTCAAAGAACAGATCCCCATGTGATTCACATGTTGGACAAATGACCCATAGCGTCACTATTTGCAAGATCATTGTGTTGTTGTAGCAAATTAATATTGACAAGGAATTGCACTCTCATCATTTGTGATTAGATCACCTTAGATATATAAATGAAGAGAGGTCCCTATGATTAGTTCCTGGACGAGAATGATATGAGACAGTATCAGTCCCCGATGATTAATCATTAAATATCCCTAGCCGGAGTATTATCGAGACTGGACATCGATAATGCGGAATAGGCTAGTATTGCACTTGTGTGCGTTGTGAGGGCACAACGGCATAGTTCTCATATAGATAAGTATTGGATGCTTATGCAAGTGCGATAGGAGGTCGTGTTTCACCGATGGTACGGGAAACAACAGCTTCGCTCTGGAAAGACCCCTCGGAATCCCATTGGTATTATGAATATATGTCTATGGGAGGCCGAAATCAAGGTAGGTGTGTATAGTCTAACCTGAGACTTACATCGCTAATGCTTACGACAATCAATATACTTTAGTTGAGGTCGTCTAGGACTCTAACAGGTTCTGTGTACGCCAATTGCCGGGTATATTGAGAATCGTAGTGTATTGGATGTGATGTCAAGACGGAAGTATCACTCCAGTCATAGTGGAGATGATGTCACGCAGGATACGGTATTAGTGCTCTTAAGAGATGCGCATCCAATCGTGATATTATGACCAGGTCATGAATATCCGATATATAGACTAGTTACCAGACATCCGATATGTGTTTCGGACCGGGGGCAGACACTTATCCAGCCCCAGCCCTAGCACGTGACTATCGATACTGGGCCGATATGCACAATACATTAGTATACTACGCTGATACAGATCTTAATTCGTAAATGGATATGTCCGGAGAATTGGGTAGACTTGGTGCTTTGCTAGGAGTCGACCTTGTCTCGTAAATCGGGTTAGAACGTAGTATTGGTACGTACGTGATTCGGATACTCCGACGACCGTATTTACTGCCAGATTATCCGGGGATCTCATGGGTCGCTTCCGATAATCCACCGATGACGCACAACTCGCACTCTTGAATAATCTGGGATTTACAGAAGAGAGAGAAAATTAATCTAGGATTAATAACGAGATATTTTATCCGGGATAATAAAATGTCGTCTAAAGAGAGAGAACGATTAATTCGGAATTAATCGATGTATTAATATATTCGATATATTAGACGAAATTAGATTTCGACGCGGAATAAAATCAGATTTTAATTCGGGCAAACGAGTTAATTTAGAATTAATTCGTTAGCGACGTAAATAATAATTTCGCCAGGCGCAATTATTTATTTAAATTCGATTGAATTAACGTCGCGACGTAAGCTCGGTATTTCGGAAATATCGAACCCGAACGCGTGAGTGCACGTGGGCCCACTTTCATTGGAAACGTGTGGGGCCCACAAGACACCATGTCATTCTAATGCTTTGCATGTAGATTGTGTACATTTGCACTCAATGTCATTGCATGGAGTTTGAGTTGTTTGACACTCTAAGCCATTGCATGTTATGTGTCATAATTTTATTATTAATTTAATGAAAATTATGGCATAAATATAAATTGATTTTTGGTAAATCATTTTACTTAAAAACTTTCTTCTCTTCTCATTTTCTCTCTTCTCTCACGCCCAAAACTTGAAATGGGGACTGGTTTTGAACCAGAAAAAACGTTGACACAAAAGGGAAGCAAGGGTTGGGTTTTCATGGTGAAAACCGCAAGTGCTAGCACACTACGAGTCTTGCGAAGGTGGTAGGGAGGTTCGACCATGAGGCGGGACTCATCCGATGGAGTTTGGAGCTTCGTTTTGAGACCCGAAACTGCCCAAGACAGTGAGCATGGACTGGTTGCAGTACGTAAGCTTACCAGGCAGTGCGTTTTTGGCATGATTCGTCTTCAAATCGACATAACCGATCAATGTAAGTATTCCGCTATCTTCATTGGTGTATTCACGCATTATTTCAATGTCTTGATTTGATCTGGGGCCTAGCTTAGAATAAATCAACAATGGCCATCAGAGCTAATGTTGCAAGCATGAAATTTTAGGGTTTTTTAAAAATTTGGTAAATGTTTGTTGAGCATGATTTGAATAAATTGATTGTTTAAGTATGCTTATAACATGTTGATTGCATTTTGGTTGGACCAATTTATTGAAAATTGATTTGGAATAATTGTCCCCAATTTATTCATGTTGGCCGAATGTGTAGGAGTCTTGGAGAGTTCTTGGAATTTTTCATTTTAAATTCATTGGATGAGTTATAATGATATAGGATGATGTTAATTTGAAGTCATTTGATTGAATTTTGAATTGAACAAAAATCCCCCAATTTCCTTCACCTTGGCCGAATGTATAGCCCTATTGAATGTCTTGGTAATTTTGATTTATGAACATTGGATGTGTATGAAATCATTCGGGAAGTTAATACGTTGTCAATTGTGTAATTAATCGGATTAAATTCAAATCGGACCAAATAACCTTCCTTGGCCGAGAGCATTGAAGCATGTTTATGGGTTTGATTTTCAATTTGTGTGTTTGACATGTAATAATATATTAAGCATGATTAATTGGACTAATTTGGTGCTTTGGAAATATCAATTTAGGTATTAATCATCGTAATGCACTTTAGGTAATAATTGCGTAATGGATTAGTGTAATTTAATTATTGGGCTTAAATTGGATTTGGGCTTGAATTGTTGTAATTGGGCCTTTTGGGCTTGATTTATCAAGTTTGGTTTAGGCCAAGTGGATTGGATCCAATTGGGCCCAAAACCTCAACCATAAAGCCCAATTGCGGCTAATGAACCTTTAAAGTTCAATTGGGCCTAATGGGCCAAGATTGATTTATGGGCTTATGGGGGTAAATCCCGGATTGGACTTTGGTTATCGGTTTGACCCGAGTTAACCAAAAGTCCACGCCTTAAGAAATCAATCAAAAGCCCATTGGACTTTAATTGAATTGACGTTGGACGTTAATCGGT